>JAOEHY010038235.1:0-40264 GCA_025447955.1 Psilopsiagon aurifrons
CTGTCTCTGCTTCCTCCCGGCTTCCCCTCCTCCCTGGCAGAGCATGAGACTCAGAAAGTCCTTGGTCAGAGCAAACACTACTGAGCAACAAATAACACCGATGTTTTTATCAGCACTGTTCCCAGGCTGAAAGTCAAAACCACAGCACTGCACCAGCTACTAAGGAGAACTAAAATGACTGCTACTGCTGAACCCAGGACATCAGCCTGTATTGGAATCATAGAATAGTTAGGGTTGGAAAGGACCTTAAGACCGTCCAGTTCCAACCCCCCTGCCATCAGCAGGGACAACTCACACTAAACCATGCCACCCAAGGTCCTGTCCAACCTGGCCTTGAACACCAACAGGGATGGAACATTCACAGCTTCCCTGGGCAACCCATTCCAGTGCCTCACCATCCTTACAGTAAAAAACTTCTTCCTCATATCCAATCTAAACTTCCCCTGTTTAAGTATTATTTCAGTAACAGCATTTTAAAATGTTCACAGTATTTGCAAAGACCTTTGGTATTTAGAGAAGAGTTCTGAGAGCCAGGCTGGTTGAATTATTTCCCTATCCTTCATACTCATTTGTGGTATGATCTTAGCAGATTAGTAAGCATTTCTACGTCTCAGCTTCCTACAGGTAGGACAGAAATGTTTCTCCCACAGGTGAGTGTAAAAAAGCCACGTACACCTAAAAAGACCTCAGTAGAAAAGCAGTAAAATCTCTATTGATATAATATAATTGAAGCTGTCAATTTAAGCTAGGTAAGGGCTTAGCCAACCTTGTATCAGTCATAATGTGGAAGATGCACCTACCCATAAGGGGAACACCTTTGCAGTCACATCAGTCCTGCTGTTACCTCACCTAAAACAATTACTCAAAGGGGAACTGAAAAAAGAGTACCTCTCAGATCTGAACGTCAACAGTCTTCGACTGCCTTTTCCACGGATCAATTTCTGGATCAAGAAAATATCACACCAGATGCATCTTTTCTGTATACAGCCAGCCTGCTGTCTTGCCCCCTCTCAGAAGGGGATCATTGCCACCAGACGGGAACTAGATATAAGTATTAAAGAGCAGTAAAGTGCGAAAGAGTTTTTAGATTTTAATTGTACATCTTAAATGCAATAAAAATCAAAATGTGGCCTCATGCTAAATTTCTATAACAATGAATATTCAAGTTTCTGTATTAGTCACAGCATCAAAAACAACAAAATACACAATTTCTCAGTACAACAGTACAATGAAAGCCATCCATGCCTCATATGCAAGTCACTGCAGAGTGCTATCTCCTAACTCTGTACTTCACTGTGCAAGTGTTTTAACATGGAATACAATTTTTTCTAACCCTAGAGATAAGTTCCTTTGTTCCACAACCTTTCAAAACTGTGGGGTGGAATGAACGCAACAGGACATTTATACTACATCAACTGCATCATTTTCCAGATCAACTCTATCTTATTAATTATTTCTATTACAGCTAATGTCATAGACAAACGAAAAAACTATTGACATCAGTAATAATTCCACATCTCCCACACTCTGCACTCAAGCCTGTTCCCACCTTAAGGCTTTTAACACTATTTTTCTTTCAATCTATTTTTTCATTCCGTGTACCCCCAAGGCATCTGAGAAGCACTCCTTGAAGGTTGCTCCAGGATCACCCGAATGCTAAAGCGCCATTTTATGCTCAGCCATCCAACCCTCAGCTCCTTGTAATTCAAAGTCTGAACCAGAAGGCATTCAGCTTCTACTTTACTCTCTCAAGCATGAAAAAATGCTATCACTGCAGGAAGCTGAGCATCCTTGTCAGAATCAGCAGGAAAAGGTTAACATCATGCTACTGTCATTTAACCTGGACTCCAACACACCCTGATGGGTTGCCTGGTGCCCTGGAAATGCTCCAATCACATTCAACAAGGCTAAGAGACTTCACATGTTAGAAATCTTCATTCTAACTGGTGCGCATTGACTCATCTTCTGCTGGACTTGGTGTACTTGATTACAATTAAGGAGTAGGAGCAGCAGTCTCTTTATCAAATGCAGATTTTTCATGATTTTTGTCTAAAAATAGTCTTTTCCACCAGCTTACACATAAACCCCTGCCTCTTAACATTCACCACAACACTCAGCATTTTTTGTGTAATGGAAAAGGTGCTTTTTGTTGGGATGAAATAGATGACCTGGCCATCCATGAAGACCCATCTCATATATAAAACAGGATGAGACATCTATCCTTCTAAGCTCCAGAAAACACTAGATTTCTCCCACCTTGACCATGGCTTTGAGATGTTATGTGTTCAGAATTTGATTAAATGTTGTTTATTTGTTCTTTTTAAATAAAATTCATTGAAGTTGGTCTGTTGAAGAAAAGGATCCCAACTGCAAACCAGACTTTTCCATTGGCATTCATTAAATGCCAATCATTCTTGGTGAATTCTTTATCATAATATTAAAAAACAGGATTTGGAAAAGAAAATGAACTATTTTGTCCACTGAATTTCAGCCAAGAGTTTTCAAAAGGTGTTTGAGTAGCACAGAGGAAATGCTACATATAATATCAGTAGTGTAACATTTTGGCTGGGGTTCAGCTTGCTGGTTTTGGTGCATATTACCTGAATGATCTTAGGCTGGCTTGTCCAAAAGAATAAAGTACTTTATGCATCTAATTATATAAGGCTTGTAGTTGAAATTCCTGTACAGCAAAATAGCAGAAGAGAGATCAAGAAACTGATAAAGTCAGAAAAACACCCATGAAAATATGAATGAGTTGAAAAAAATAAAATTAAAAAAAAAAAAAAAATCAGTTAATGGATTTCTCAGAGATCTCCAGTTCAAGAAGAAATCACCTATTTCCCCCCTCTCCCCCGCAAGCAGTTCCCACAAACACAGTGAAGTCAGGAAAGCCATTTTCTACTGACAGCTTACTCACACAGGGGAAGAAGTAAGAATAAAAACAAGCAAGTCCTTTGCAGATGAACGGATAAACAAAACAACTTACTGGTAGAGGTAAATTTGATAGAAATCAAACCTAGTCAGAAAGAAATGTTAATTAAAATCAATGCCTGGTTTGTGAAAATGTTTGAAAGACCTAAATAATTACAACACTTGATGTTGTTGTCTTAAAGGAAAGTACAAAGGTCAGCTAATTAAATTGTCTTAATGTGAACAATAAGGAGTCAAAGCTACAGCTTTTAAATGTGTTTGAGTAAGACAAAGTGTAAGAAAGTAAATTATTCAATGCCAAGGAAATTAAACTCAGAAGGGAGAGCCCTGTACAAATTGACATTTCTTGAATCACGCCTCATGCAAACCCCTAACAAAGCAAATTACCAGTAAAATGAAAATTGGTTATTTGCTTGGCTCAACTGATTTGTAGTTCATTCCCTATTGTGCAAAAGTATATCCCAATTCTCAAGTACAGCGGCAATTAACAAAGACAAAAGGTGCACTGAACCATGTAGGGGGAAACACTGTTAGTCCTTGGGGAGATAAAGCTCATCCTTTCATTTGCAGTTTCCCAGTCAGTTTTGGATAAGGCATAAACAGTTGTGAGATAAAGGATGGTGGGGTTTTGTTCTCTCTCTGGCAGAAAGCAATATAGAGAGAAATGCAGTCACCCTGTAAGAGGGCTTTTGCTTTTCAACTTCTAGCAAGCTTCTAATATTCAGCCCCATGCACGCCAAACTATCCCACCCATGGTATTCTCACCCTCAGATGGATTAACATACTCCTAGAAATACAAGACTTGATTGATTGATAGTAACAGGATGTCAGCATTACTTTTAATGGTTTAAGTTGGTACAATCTCACTTTTGCATCAGTTTCCCACACACACGGAGGAGTTTTCTTGCCAGACCGTTCTCTAACTTCTGCTACCTGGTATCATTTAGGAAAAAAAAGCCATTGGCAAATACTGACTGAACTGTGTCTCTTTGAAGGAAGAATGATTAGATTCAAGCCTGGGAATTCCTTGGTAGATTTCAGTTTCACTTCAAGAGCCTTATGAATACACAGTCAGTACACACAACACACAAAAAACATTATTGTGCAGTAAAATTAAAAAATACTACACGATTTTCTTCATCAGGTTTTAAATACAAAAAAATAATCTCTTCAGGTGTAGACTGGCACTTACCACATATATGCTGTGGAAAAGCACTGTATCAGTTCTAGCTCATAAAACACCCACCTATACAGGAGTTAGATAAGGATATTTAGGCTACGTTTAGAAAGTATGAGCTGTGAATTCAGTGGTGCGCCCTGGTGTCCTACCCCACTGGAGATGCAGGACTCCCACTAAAGCAGTTGTTGATCACCTCAGTACTCCCACTTTTTCCCTTCCCTTTGGCCCCAGAAGATGTAGACTCGGCAACTAAGAAGCAACCCACTTCAAAAACCTGGTGTTGCTTTCTTGTCAGCAATTTCAACACTTGATTCTGCTGTCGCAAGACCAGGCAAGACAGTTTGTTACTCAAGCTTCAAGCCTTGATCAAAACCAGGTATTCTTACTTTAGAAAAGAGGAAATTCAGCACCAAAAAATAGTCATGCTTGCAGAAATCTTCCCTCCTGGATCTCTTAAACTGTCACACAGCATCTTATTGACCAGCACATTAAAATGCCAATTTCTTGCTTGGAAATTTGGAAGTAAAAAGCCAAATCAATATCAAGAAATGTCACTCTTTCCATTGTATAATTATACTTGCTTAAGGAGTACAAGAAAGAATTAATTACCACAATAAAATTAAGGCTGGTTTCTGTTGGGTTTTTGCTCAGAAAACAGTTTACTCCAGAAGAGGTTCTACACTTAAGCTATATAAAAAAGTAGAGTTTTCATTTCTAAAAATAATATACTTTAAACAAAATTATGAGAGCTTCTAATATGGTGAGGAAAGGAGAAGTCTTTTCAAACACTTCACTCCAGTCAAAGCATTGCAACAGTCCCTAGTTTTGAACAACGATACAACAAAATGTTCATTTCTAACAGATTTCTGCCTTTCAGATGGCAGGTGTTTTATATGATACAACTTCAGAGCACCTTCCCTCTGTGGAAGTGCCACAGAACTGATCTATATGTTGTTAAAAATTCTCCTGGGCAAGAGAATACGAGATTTAGAACAGAATAGAGGAAAAAAAAACCCAACCAACCAACATCAACAAAACAACCAACTTGGCTAACAAAAAAGAAACAGGAAGTCCATCTCTCAGAATGATTCAGTGCAGGAAAACACAGGACAGCATGGTGCAAAAGAAAAACAGATAGGCAAAGTGACACAGGTATTTTCTTCCCAAAGTGCGAAGTGAGGGCACCTGGATTCTCATTTCTTGGGGTTTAATTCTGGACAAGCTATCTGACCAACCCTGCCACAAACCCCAGTTGGGTCTTACTTGTCCCCTCCCAAAGACCTACTTCTTTTTTCTCCTTTTCATAGGAAAGAGCTGGAGTATCGCGCCTATGAAAACAGGCTGAGAGAGCTGGGCTTGTTCAGCTGTTGTGGTTTAAGCCCAGCCAGCAACCCAGAACCACACAGCCATTACCTCACTCCCCCCTCTTCCTCCCCCACCACTCCCAGAGGCATGGGAGGAGAATCAAAATGATGTAACTCCCATGGGTTGAGATAAGAACGGTCCTGTAACTGAGGTATAACGCAAACCACTGCTGCTGCCACCAACAAAAATAATGACAAGGGAAATAACAAGGGAAGAGAATACAACCACTTACTACCTGCTGACCAATACCCAGACAGACCCAGCAGTGATCTCACCCTTCTGGGTATCTGCCCCCAGTTTATATAGTGGGCATGACGTGCTGAGGTATGGAATAGCTCTTTGGTCAGTTTGGGTCAGGTGTCCTGTCTCTGCTTCCTTCCGGCTTCCCCTCCTCCCTGGCAGAGCATGAGACTCAGAAAGTCCTCGGTCAGACTAAACATTACTGAGCAGCAAATGAAAACAATGATGTTATCATCACTGTTCCCAGGCTGAAAGTCAAAAACACAGCACTCACCAGGGACCAAGAAGGAGAAAAATGACTGCTACTGCTGAACCCAGGACATCAGCCTGGAGAAGAGAAGTCTCCAGGGAGACCTTAGAACAGCTCCCCAGCACCTAAAGGAGCTGCAAGAAACCTGGAGAGGGGCTTTGGACAAGGGCCTATAGGGACAGGACAAAGGGGAATGGCTTTAACCTAAAGCTACTGGACAGAAATAGGAAAAATTTTGTCAGTGTCCTCACAAGACTTTCCCTCATGGAAAGATGATAACTTCTCATCACATCCCCCATTGTCCAGAAACTACCACAGAACTTCACCAGCAATCAGACATATCTGGAAGGAGATGAAACTTACTGTATAGCAAAACGCAGGGGAAAAAAGCCAATAGCAAATATCTAAACGTCACAAAATGCCATACCGTGAAGGAGTAACAGCTTGATTTTTGATGTGCCAAGCTTGATTTTTGATGTGCCAAAGCACTCTCAAAGCCACAAAGGAACCATGCATGCCAAGCAAATAAATACTGAAAACAGGCTTATATCTTTTAAGTCTATTTTCAGGCACATTTAAATGTTTAATATCAACTCTGTATATTTGAACTCACTGTTACATATCTCAGCTCTTTAAGACTCTGAGAAACAAGCTCTACATATTGGTTCTTGTGATTATTTCTTAATAAATAATTATGCATCATAAAGCCATTGCTCACACAAAAGTAATATGATATAAACAGAGATCACCAAACATGTTAAAATTCAGCAAAAAGTTGCATCCAGAAAAGCTTAGCTGCATTTCAAAAAGAGCTGAAACAGATCCTTTCCTAGGTTAAAAGGACAAAGGTCTACTGAAGTTTTCAGACTTACTGTGTAAGGACTCAAAGATATCAATGAGAAGCACCAGAAGACAACCCTTTTTACTCCAGCAAGACCTCTTACTCAGGAATCAGGCTCCTTGTATGCTTTTACTTTCATCTGTTACTCCTAAGCATGCAATAACACTAAGTTAAATGGGAACATTATCAACATAGTCACAAACCTTCAAGACTGGGGTTCCTCCACAAGGATAAGCAAGCATGAACAGTAGGTTACCACAACTTGGGCAGGGGTGACAATATGACCACCAAGCATGTCATCTTAGCATACCTGAGCAAGATGATCCAATACTGACTCTGCAGAGCTGCCCATAGGCACATTGCACCAGCAGTCCAACAGTTATCACACAAATGAGAGGTAACAAGTTACACCTGACATCAAGGATTGATAAGGACAGGAGCTGAACACACCTGTAGCATAGGTCAAGTCCCAGGGTTGAGCTTAAATGGGACTCCTCAGGAATGTGCAGAGGATGCCTGCGTGGTGGTCCCAGGTGAGCCTTGTCAGGTTAATGAAAGTCCATGAATACTCTTAGGGCCCTTGAAAACACTCTTAGCTCAGGTGCAAGGGGCTCAAATCAGTATACACAAGAGGTAGTTTGCTTGATGGTGTATCCAATTGATAATGTTTACTAGAGGTCTGCCTTGCATAGATCTATTTTCTATCATTATTCACTATCACTCCACAAAACCTTGTGTATTGGCTTCTTAAGATTCCAAAAACCCACACACCTATGGACAAGAATTGTTAGCACAACTGCACTCCCAGCATCTGTAAATAGGCCTATGTAATGCAGCATTTTGGTATCACAATTCCAATACACAAGGACAACGCTATTTCACTCCATTTTTCAAACCTAGCTGCACAAAACCTCAGACACTTATTTTCAAATGAAAACCACAGTAGCTTACAGAACATTTCATATGAAGAAAATCTATTTGGTTATTTATCACCCTGCTGAAGACAGTGGCATTGCATTTGCTTAAGATTTTTAGACATTTATTATGCCTTTGCCACTTTTAAAGAAGAGAGAAAGTATATAATGTTCTCATTTAAATTGTTCCAATCTCCTGCTCTTTCATTACAGATATGTTTCCTGTTTTGTTAATATTGAGGAAAGCTGTGATTGATTGGAGGGTGCTATCTTCATTCTCAGACCTTAGAATAATTAACCCTGAAACGCAGAATCAAGGCTTTCAAATTAATATGTCATAGCATAGCATAGCACAGTATTTCTGAAAATGCTGTACCCGTTACCCTACAGTTATCCTTGACATTTCATTAACAAATGTATAAAGAGGGAGAATGAGCTTGCTGTAGACTTATTTTACAAGAAGATCCTATTCTTTACATTTCAGCCCACTTTGATCGTCGCAGTTTGCTGTGGTTTGTCTTGTCTGCCTGAACAGCAGCAGAGAGCTGCAGGCATGATACCTGCCTCTGAAGGGCATGGTAGTGAACCAGCCACATCTGGAAGTCACACATCACTGAAGCAGTGTTCTCTGATGCTCTTAAAACTCCCATATGTGCACTAGCATGCATATGCAATTCCCAGCTCACATCTGGCTTACAGCTGCCCATAAGCCATTTATCTGTGGGATGTATTACCCAGTAATAACACTGTTTTGAGATCCAAGGGTCTAACATACTGGTCAATGGTGAACACCGTAACTCCATAGATTAGGAGGCTGAGATTCAGCTATTACCCTCTGCCCCTTACGAAGGCACTGATGACCTCAGGCAAGCAAGAGTTCATAACCTTAAGTAGTAATACTGGTTCTTTACAGAAAGCAGCTGGTGATATTATGCTCTTCAGGATAGCTAGCTAAATCATTGTGAAAATGAGGAATTTTAGGGGTTTGGGCTTTATATGTGTGTATATATATATTCTTTTCTTAAACTTTCAACCTATGCTATGATAACAGCAGGACTTATCACTGAATTAGTATGTTATTGCTTTAGAAAGCTCAGTGTATACATTTGCAATTCTGAACAACTTGCAGTGGCCTAACTATGAAATTCAGAGATACTGTCAGCTTTGGTGAAGTTTAAAATGTGTAGTGACAAGAAGCCTGTTTTTTCTGTCACTTCTGGATTTTCAGGCTTGTTCCATGCACACTGAAAGTGGACAGTCTACTTTATTCCTAAAACTGAAGCCATTTATTAATATTAATACTTATTACAAGACTGACTGGAATGAGGAACCCTGTTGTTTATGTTCTGAATCTCTCTTTTTTTATCAATTTTTCCAGAGAAAGATAGCATTAGAAACCAGTCATATACCATTAGCTTCTTGGTAATTTCCTAAGAAATACCTCATTGGTATTTCTTATAGGAGATTACTTTTATTATAGGGATGGGAATGAACACATTAGAATAGAACATAGGTGAAACACTTCTTTATACTGAGAAGGGCTGTTGTGGGTGTAAGAGTTCCCTCTTTACACACTGTAAGTTTTCCTAATGAGTTGGCTTGTTGGGAGCCTGAAATGAAGCGAAGCAGAGTAGCTGGATAGGCAACATGAAGGATGAATGGCCATAAGAGATGCAAACAACCTGTAGCCAAACAGAGCATCTTCCTTCTTTTTGTTTTTGCAACACGTTTTATAGAGCTGGGTAGGCTAAAATTCCTTGTCTATAACCATCCTACAGCACCCATATGATTCCAATTCATTCAGTGCTGCTGTAAATGTTGAAGCTAGTACATCCTTCATGGCTGTGAGGAATGAAGGCTCCTCTTGAAACTCCTGTTCTAAAGGACAGAAGGAAAAGAAAAAATAAATGGAAGGTGTCCTGGGTTCAGCAGTAGCAGTCATTTTTCTCCTTCTTAGTAGCTGGTGCAGGGCTGTGCTTTTGACTTTCAGCCTGGGAACAGCACTGATAACACCAATGTTTTCAGTTGCTGCTCATTAACATTTACTCTGGCCAAGGACTTTCTGAGTCTCATGCTCTGTCAGGCAGGAGGGGAAGCCAGGAGGAAACAGAGACAGGACACCTGACCCAAACTAGCCACAGCACATCATGCCCACTATATAAACCAGGGACAATTACCTAGAAGGGTTAGATCACTGCTTGGATTGGGCTGGGTATCAGCCAGCTTGTGGTGAGCAGTTGTACCTTCTTCCCTTGTTATTTTCCTTATCATTATTATTATTAGTGGTAGCAGCAGTGGTTTGTGTTACACCTTAGTTACTGGACTGTCCTGATTTCAGCCCATGGGAGTTACATTCTTTTGATTCTCCTCCTCATTCCTCCGGGAGTGGGGGGGATGAAGGGGGAGAGTGAGAAAGCGGCTGCATGGTTCTGAATCATGGCTGGGCTTAAACCATGGCAAAAGAAAAAAAAAAAAAAAGAGGAAGAGGTATGGAAAAAACATAAAATATCATTCCTATTCCTATACCAACCAGCTTGACAGAGCTGAGGATCCAAAGGGGCTTTCATGAATTATACACATGAATAGGGCAGCGGGTTATGCCTGGCCTCCTGGAAGCCATGTAAGGGGCCTTACGACTTGCTGCACTTTGAGATAACATGTTGGGAAAAAAGGAAGTTTAAAGAAGTGGGGCAGCAAGCCAATCAGTGCTATAATGGGACTGGCGAAAGGCAGCATAGTAGTGCCAACTTCTGATGTCAGACGAAAGCAAGTTGGACCAGCAAAACAACAGGGCAATCTGCAGATGTCCACAGACCCAAAGCTCTTTTGTTCATTAGTTTTCCAGAGAAGTATGTTTTTAATAAAAGAAGTCTTACTCATACCTTTTGGAAGGCAGTGAACGCATTAAAAAAACTAACTGTAATTCGTCATTTTCTGACCATTTTAATGAATATGTCAGGATACTAGGAACTGATAAGAGAGACAGTTACTACAATTTTTTAGCCTGTATCCTTATTCCTTGTCTGAGGCTGTCAAGAAAAGAACTTTTGCTGATCACAGAATGTTAGTTAGCTTAAGAGGTATTGCATTTGTTAATGTGCATTAGCTCTAAAGGGCTAACTCTAATCAAGGAGTTAGATGACACTCATTTTCGTAGAATCATAGACTTATAGAATGGTTAGGGTTAGAAAGGACCTTAAGATCATCAGGCTCATATGCTTATCTTCAAAGGTTGCTATAACACTGGATTTTGCTCTGCTTTATATATTGCATGGTTACTCGATATTTAAGTCTCTTCAGATTTAAGAGTTAAAGGAATTTTATTCACACTTCATGCTGAGAGAACCATCATTAACAAGGTGTTTTATACTGCTAATGTTTACTGCACCACATCATGGCTTCTCTAATACATTTGGTATTAACACATCCCAAGTCACTTTTCACCTTTAATATTGTTTGTGTTTGTATTGATTTTGCAAATACTTTATCAATAATTTCTCATTCAAAGACCTCAGGAGGTACTAAAAAGTATTTTGAGAACACCACATCTAGCACATGTTAAGTCATGTGTTCATGGATTTGCTTTGTTTGAAGGGATTCTGTGCTGTTTTATGGAGCGTAGGTAACGAAGATCAACACAATTTTGTATCAAACTAACAAATCATGCTGGGAAGTACTAAAGTTGGTAACATTTAAGAAAAAACTGAAAGATAAGAACCTTTCCACAAAACCTCTGTGAAGGATTTAAAACCCCAGACATTTTAACCAATGTTAATCACAGTGATATTTAAAATCTTGTTTTGTAAAGCTTGTTACAGCTTTGGAGATACTGAGAACAATATAAACCAACATCCATTGAATTGCATGCGAGATTAATCATCTGGAAAAACTAAGGGAATCCTTTTTGTGGACTGCAAACAAAGACATTTCAGATCTCAGACAGCTTCAAAGGCACAAATCTCTGCAGGTGCAGGGATTATAAATATCAGAATGGAAATGACACATAGATAAAGTCAATGGAAAGAAAACTAGGCATGGTGACAAGGGAGGAGGATAATGATAAGAGGTTTTGCAAATGCAAAGGTTTGAAGGAGTACTTTGCATAACACCTAGAGACAAAGGCTGTCTCAGATATATGAGATCCCTGCAGGATTTAGCCACCTAAAGTATATATCTCAGTGCTTGGTATATGTTTCTTCCAGGATTGAAGATATTGGAGAGAGGGTAGAAAGGATATCCAAAGACCCTCAAAGCAAACCAAACCAAATCTAGAAGTACTATGGACAAATGGGGTTTTAAACCATGGAAGAGCCTTCAAGGGAAAAGGTCTGATCTAGCCTATTTCTTTAAAATATTTCAAAGTCTGAATGTCTAAACTGCACTAATAAGCTCTTGAAAGTGACTTTACAAGTTTTAGAATTAGGCTGCCCTCTGAACTACAGGGCTTGGATAGACCAGGTCAGATACGTGTTATGTGTTATGTGCTATTCTTGTGATGCTGCTATGCAGAGCTTCTCCTCAAATGCATGGTCATTGAACTCCTACCTCTCCAAGTCACCCTCAAAAACACAGAGTAATACTGCTTTGTTATTTTAGTACATTACTGGAGGATGGAAGTGGAAATGGACAATATTTATCTTTTGGAAAATATGAATTGAATGTATGAATTGACACAGGAGAAAATGCTTCAGGCATGGCTCTCTTCTAATTGTATCCTAACCATTTAATCTATCCCATTGCATCAAAAAAAAACCCACGTGTACTAGGAGTGTTCTGCTGTGCCATCAGATGCCTCTGCCCTGCCACCCTGAGGACGTTGAATTGGCTGAAAGCTGTTAGTGGAGGCATCTCCACACATCTCCTTTTACTACATAAAACCTTTGGTGGAAATCATTCCTTGTTTTTCTACATCTCACTTTTTACTTGCTCAGAGACCCTGACCTCTGTTTATAAAGCAGAATATTGAAAATCCATCAATTGCACAAAGGGTTTATGTGGCCAGAGCCAATGGTGTGATTCCCCATGTCAGTGCTTTACATTCATTTAACAAAAATCCTAAAGTCACTAAGGTATTTGCTCAAGGCAAAGTATTTTAGAATAAAATAATTAAGCTTGAAATTCATGCCAATGGACACATATGAGAGCAGCTCTTTTATAACTTGGCTACAAGTAATTGCTGTCTTGTTCTTCTTTGCTGGTTTTTCTTATTTACCTCTAAAAGACAATGTAGTATCATTAAATCTGTTCTGTTGGTATCTGTTGTTTAAACAGCGTGTTAAGCTATATTTCCATGAAGTAAATGTGAAGCTTTTAATTTTCTGTTCCTCACTGCAGTTTCTAATCTCAGAGGACTATCCAGTGTCATCTTTTCCCACATAGCGCAGTAACTTACCCTGCAAATGCTGGCATTTTTGTTTATGATTTATTTTATTAAAGCTTTCAGCTAACTATTGCGTTTTAAGAGAAAGGATAGAACAGTTTGGGTGCATGGAAATCAGGTTTTCTTTTGCAGTAAGAACAATTTGCATTTTTCACAGGGTTTTCCTTTGGATTTTGTGTTTTGGTTTTTTGGGTTTCTTTTTTTTTTAGATTGCTTTGGTCAAAGAACTATTTAAAAAAATCAAGTTAGAAGTTGCTGAAAACTTTTCAGAAGAACAGTTTTCAGTCAAAAGCCTGCACAGCTCTGCTTGAATCAAAACAGTTTTATATCAACATTTCTCTTCAATGACATTTTCAATCTTGAGCATCATTGTTTGGAGCATGTGCTGACACAGTAATATGGATTATTTTAGCTTCTCCATTTCAATACCTTTTGTTCTGAATTTTATATGGCATATTTATTATATATTATATATAATCTTAAATTGCAATGTCATGTATAGCATTTCCTTGACCACTCTGTTTTCCCTTACAAAAATCCTGCACCTAGAAAAAGAAGAGTGAAACAGAAAAAAACCAGTCAATCTGACAGCTAATAAAGCAAAGCGTTTCAATTATGAGAAATTTTGACAGAGAGGGAGCAAACTAAGCTGAGACTGTCAGGGTCACATCCCCTGTCACAGTTCAAAGCTACAATAAGGTCATCTGTGATGCGAGGAAGTTTCATGGGAAAGGGATGCCTTTTAAAGGATTATGAAAGAAACACTGACGGGTGTGATTGCTGTGGCAGAGCAGTAAAATGTTCTTGATAGTGAATGAATTAATAGTGACATACAACATTAAAAAGAAGTCAGAATGACCTTCCATGGCAAGGTCATAAGATTGCTAGCTTGCTGCAACCCAGTCGAATCAATTACTACAGCCCACTTCAGAGGTCAGCTCCTTGCCCTCACCATGATCCAGGTCTAAACTGCAACACTATACACAGGGGAATTGAATGATCTGTGACCAGTGTGAGTATTGCCTAACAACTCTATGAACAAAGAAGTCAGTGTGGCACCAGACGACACACCACAAGAGCTGGAGAGCACAAAATTAATGGGGAGGCACCAGAAATGATGAGCAAAATGGCTCTTGATCTTCTCCAGCTCCCACATTGTATGCGTGTGTGATAAGGTCATCAACCACAGCCCTTACATATTAAATTATCCCCATAAACTAAAGCTTTAGCAGTTCAACTGCAACACATTTTTTACCAGGTTTCAGCCATCCCTTCTGAGATATGGTCCCCAGACATCTTGAATTATTAAAGATAGAAAACAGGAGCCTTGCAATGCTGTATGTGTCATTCTATACCATTTACAACCTAGATATGAACTGAGCTTGTTTGGCATGCTTGCTGGCAGGAAAGATGCTATTCTCCTAGCCAGATCCTCAATTCTTTCAAAGGAAAAGAAAAACTCAAAGCTTGAGTTTTAGATGAAGCTCATTTCTAAACCTTTTGCTACTAAAGCAGTGTGCATTCTAAAGCACTGCTAATGCTCAGTAATACTGAAGTAATCTGGAATTTCGGAAGCTGTTCCTGGGTCACGCTGAATGAAAACTATCAGTCATGCATGGCTTTTGTAAAGCACAAAGAGCTGAGGAATACATGTGCAATTTGTGTGTCCACTGCCTCTGCCAGGATTTAGAAGTGCCATGTAAAAAGCAGCTACTCTCTCCCCCAAGGATGTATATACTGAATTATTAATAACACAAATGTTTCCCTGCACTATTATTTTATATCAGTACTTTTGCATAATTATCAGAGCTCTTTCACTGCCAGCTTTTTAAAGCTCAGCCATGCTGTGTATAAGCAAACAGAACACTGCAAATGCAGTCTTTTGGAATACAAATCGTGAGCTGAGTGTATATTTGCTGACACACAATGCAAAATTTCTGTCTAGATAGGGTTGTATTGAAAGACAAAAGCTACCATACACCAGAATAAAAAAATCCCAATCTACAGATCCCTAATAAAAATATGCACTAAGGCATATTTTTAAGTGCAGTTTTAAAAACGCATTATTTGTTCATGTATTAATGTAGAAAAGGTAACATGTAACTAACGTAAAGTACATTTAAAGTAAACACAGTGTATTTACTTGATAACGAAGCTATCCATAGTGTAACTGCAAAATACATCCTGGGATGATCGGTAAACCTGCATTGTTTTTTCTCCTCTTTTTAACTACCTTCATCAGCATTTACCTTAACAGACAAAAAGGCATTTAAACTAGAAGGAACTTCTCTGAGTTGCTCAGTTGATGACTCAGCTTAGTATATTTAATGTTTTCTTTCCTTAAGATTAGATGAACCTGAAGGACAAACTATAGCCTCACAATCCTGATTTCAGCTGATCATGCAACTACAAGAGTAATAATATATACTGCAAAAAATGAAATGGTACTAAAGAAGCTTGCGATGATTTGGTTAGCAGAAACACACTAATCATCCACATTTCACAGTAACATTCAACTGAACCACCAGGTACCACCTTTTTCTTGCTCCATGCTCAGCATCAAGTGCTCTTCACTTCCTGTTTGCTTGGTCAGGCAGCTCATTTGCTCATTAATGCAACTACATTTTTTATTGGTCTATAGTTTTTACTATCTTAAAATAAATAGGATGAAAAACAGCAATAAAATACTAAGCATTTGGATTGTATGGGGGTTATATATAATAATAATCAATATATACTTGAAGTAGTTTGGTGGTTAAAGTATCATTCCTTGGATGAAAATGAAAACTTAACAGTTGAGAAAATACATGAATTCCCTGAGCAAAGTTTGTCACCTTCAGCTAAGTCATGATGAGCTGGGTGTGCTCAGCCCTTCCTGACTGTCCTAGATTCAGCAGTACCAGTCATTTTTTCTCCTTCTTAGTAGCTGGTCCAGTGCTGTGGTTTTGACGCAGTTTGAGTGATTCTGGGTTGCCAGCTGGCCTTAAACCACAACACTGAGCTTCAATGCTGTTGATGTAACCTTGTCCTACAACATCATCTTCCTTCCAGACCTGTAGCCTGAAGAGAACCAAGGGAAGGAGCGCAGTTAAGCTATGCAGAATTCCCTGATGGGTATTCTGCATATTGGATGCTAGAGAGGGACTTCTCATCAGGGACTGTAGTGATAGGACAAGGGGTAATGAGTCCAAACTTAAATAGGGGGGATTTAAGCTGGACATAAGGAAGAAGTTCTTTATTGTGAGGGTGATGAGGTCCTGGCACAAGTTGTCCAAGGAAGCTGTGGCTGCCCTATTCTTGGCAGCATTCAAGGTCAGGTTGGATGGGGCTTGGAGCAACCTGGTCTAGTGTGTGGTTTCCCTACCCAAGGCAGGTGGGTTGGAATTGAATGATCATAATGTCCTTTCCAACCCAAACCATCCTATGATTCTATGACTTAATGAACACATTCAAGTGGATGAAACATTTACATATTCTAACTAGGCACATTTCTCTTAGTTCGTGCAGACACTGCTTGTGGAAATAGAAATCCCACAAGGGCAGGAAAAAAATGCTGGAATAACGAGTACATGTAATTTTGTTTTCTGTGACTTAAAAGTATCATAACTCCAGTGCCGCTCTAGTGAAAGCCATATGCGTCTAAACACTGTCTGTGGAAAACAAATTAAAACCTAAAGAAGCCACAGACAGAAATAGGAATCAAACAGATTTGGAAAGCAGAAAGGAACGGCGATGAATTACATGCAGCTTTTCCCTCGTAAAACTGAGCACTGTTTGAATGCTGGCCAACTCACACTGTGTTTCAGCTGATCCTTGCACCTTAAGATCATTTGTCATTTTTACAAACTCCAGGAATACATCTCTGTAGCAATACATACAATCCTCAGTACAAAACAGGCCAGGTATCATGCTGCTCTTGGTGCCTTAAAGTTCAGTGGGATTTTTCTCCCTGCTTCTTAAATTCACAATCTAGTTGAATAGATGCAAATCCTGAGCTTATATCCACAGGATTCTTACCACTTTCTTGTTCAGACTAGTTAATAAACATACATTTCAACCAATATATGTGAGGGGAATATTTGTGTCCTAGAGATTTAAAAACTTGATCCTTTGTAGAAACTTCATGATCCAAACTTCCCAGAGTCATTAAATATTGATAAAACCCTGTTGGGCTTAATCTCACAGATGCTTGCAGAAAATTACAAGAACTGTGGAAGAAACTCCCTGGAAATAGAAGTTTAGCTTTTCAAACTAATTTGCTGCTAGGGGTAGGTTGTTTGGTTTGGCTTGTTTGGGGCTTTTCATTCTATGGATCATTTTAATCTTCTGAATGTAAAAATATACATCCCAGTTATAATCCTTAGGAAAAAAATCTGTGGAAGGTGTTTGCATTGGCAGTGCATTTGTACAAGATTTTCTTTACAGTGAATTCCCTAATCAAGTATTTGGTTTTCTCACCTTTTTTCTGTGAAAAGTGGTTCTTTGAAAACAAATCTGGAACTCCTGTTCCACTGTTATTTAATGGCAGAATGTTTTAGTGTTTTGTAATGGTGCACTGCCCAGAAGCAGTGTGTCCTGCTTCAGCACTACAATACTACCTTCTTCCCAGAACCCAGAAGAGGTTTTATTTGGTCAGGATAAGTAGACATTTTCAATGAATCGCTCATTAAATAGATAGAATTTTGGGTTAGAGCTGAAATCATTTACAAATTCAAACTGAATTTAATAGATAATCATTGCAACACTGAGGGAAAATAATCTTAACCAGCCAAAAAAGCCAACCCAACACTTCCAAAGTAATTTACAAACTGAGTGACCCTTATTGGTTTATCCAGTAGCCTACTGAACAAGACACTTGTGCATACAAGAGATACATGTTCTAAACCTGAATGTCTCAAACCCACACCTGGCACTACTTTATGTGATATTCTGGATAGGGCAGCTTCTATTTCTTTCCTTGAAGCTAACAAAATTCAATATGACTTGGGATAGATTCAATAAATATACCAGTGGGGATGCCCAGGTTTCAGTATCTCCCTTTTTCTATGGAATATTATTTTTGCCTGAAAACCAACTGGCTAATTCATCTTCTTTACTACAACAATTTTGCTCAGTTCCATAAAACTTGGAATAAATAAAAATCATAGAATCATAGAATAGTTAGGGTTGGAAAGGACCTTAAGATCATCCAGTTCCAACCCCCTTGCCATGGGCAGGGACATCTCCCACTAAACCATATCACCCAAGGCTATGTCCAACCTGGCCTTCAACACCACCAGGGATGAAGCATTCACAACTTCCCTGGGCAAATAGAGGTATTAAATCTTCTAAGGAAAAACCCTAAATGGATAAAGAAAACCTTGCTGTTTACATTTGTCTTTTCAATCTGAAGTTCATGATAGAATCAGGTAGAAGACTTTAAATCTAATTATAATTTTTTGGTGAAAGACTGAGATTTCTTTGCGTTTATTACATGTCTGAAAAGCACAAAGGATACATTTGATGACAGGAAACCAACAAAGAATCACCTAATATCTTTTGCTGCAATATAGGATGCGCAGATACCTGGCAGCTAATACTGATTTCCAGACAATATTGTCTTGATGAAGAATTGTCAGTAATTCCATCTCTGTTATCTGATGCTGAAAAGTTCTTGAAACCAAAAAGACTGACTTTAGATGAGTCTTATTAATTATTCTGACTGGGGAACAAAGTCTGATATTGCTTATCTTGTTGTTAAGTCAACGCTTGGATACCTGCTGGTTGCTTGGTTCAATGACTGCTTCATGGAAAACTTCATTTATTTACCTTTGAGTTTGCAATGAGGTAAATTAAGAAAGAGATGGAAACAATTTGGCTGCCTCATTATTAGAATAAGTTAGGTGTATGCAAGAAATGGGGCTTGCATTGGAAGGAACAGACAGACTGCAAGGAGTTGGAAACCTGGTAGAAATTGGGAAGGATATTTCTGGGTTTGATATACTTTAAGAGCAAACTGTTAAAAAGGACAGTTTCAGCTAGTCTCATTTCAACTTTCTATCATGCCTTTAACGTATGTTTGATTTTGATTTGATGTGAAATGAAATCAAAACTTGTGCTCCACTAAAGGAGAAATTTTATATTTCAGGGAAGTTAATGATGTTGTTATACACAAAAAACATTTCTCTTCCCAACTTTCTGTGGCCTCTCTGTATTTCTAGACTTGTAATTAATTAACCTGATTCCACTCTCCACCTGTAAAATGAGGTGGATTGCAGTAACCTGATACAAGATGGATCGCAGTTACCTGTGTACCTGATGTAACCTGCTCACAAACAGCAGAGAGAGAGAAGTCATCTAAGTACACAAACAGCTAGGTACACTGCACTTAGAAAAGCATTTAATGGGAAACCTAAATACAATCTAAGAAATTGGACTTCTGAGTTAAAAGTCTATTAATCTTTGTATTCATAACTGTTCCAAGGCCTCGAGGGGCTGGGGAATGGCAGATGTTAGTTTTCACCACAGTTAGCGGCAGTCATCTTGAACACTGGCAGACAGTTTCTGTAGGCTATTTTTCCCGTTTTCTTAATTACTCAGGTTTTGTGAAGTGGCCTTTTTTCTTTAAGCAATCAAGGGGTATTTCTTAGAGTAAACAGACATATGTTGGTACAGATGCAGGGAAAAAAAAAAAGCACAGTGCAAAACACTTCTTAATATATCACTTGGAACTGTTTTCAGAAATCTTTAAGAATAAAATAAAAGGCCAGTGATAGATAGGGAAAAAGAAGAAAAAGGAGATAGGAAGAATTTAGTAAAGGCAGGATGTCCTTCTAGGGAGATGAAATATACCCTCATCTATCAGCCTTCTGGTCAGCCTTACTTTTCTTCCCCTTCTCCCTGGAGGGAAATAGGAGATTTGCTCTGCTAAAGCCCATGTGTTTCACTGATAAGTAATGCTTACCTTGTCTCACCACTCACTGCTCTCACTGCTTTAATGGTGCAGCAATTTATTCTGTTTCCACTGCAGGGAAACAAAGACTTTGGCTAAATTTCCTTTGATGTCCTAATTTAATCACCTTGCATTAAATGCTTGCATTTAGTAAGCAAAAGGGAAGTCACCAATGAATTGCATCCTTGCTATGTTTGTGCACAAGAAAACTCTTCGTAAATCAGATACTCCTTTCACAATTAGAAGGAATCTTGCCGGTACTCTAGTTGACTCAACAGTAGACGAAGTAGCCAAACGTAATGCTATGTACAGGCAAAAATTGTAGTTTTCCATTTTTTCCTATGGGCATTAGAGTGAACAGAGAGGGCATCTTCCAATGCTTTGCACTACTTCTTTCTTATAATACATGAATTATTGCACAGCTTCCAAACCTCCGTAAAAAAATAAACCTTTTCTAAGGCCGAGACATTTTGTTCTAATTTTAATTGTGCATTTTCTCTAATAATTATGCACGTATTTTGTAATTTAAAAGGAATTCAACAAGCAACTCTTTATTCTTCTGTATGAAATCTACATTCCTTCCATGGCAGCACAAACCAGTTGTCACCCCACATATTTGTGGCTTATTTCCATTCAAAGACACAGGTTTCTCACATCTGGTTTTCGAATTCATTGTAACATCATTACGCTTTACCATGGGAAAAGTCTACAAATCATGCTGAAATATGAAATAAGGTTTTATGTGACTTTTATTGAGCAGGATAATGGATAACAATTAAAGTGCCACAAACTTGTCTCAAGTGAGGCAATAATAATAATAGAGTACACACTCTCAAAAAATGATGTGTGGAAGGATTAACTTGAAAAATAAACCAAACAAAACTACTAAGTTTTCTTTGTGTTTTGCTTCCTTGAGCTACAACTACTTTGCTAAATTAAAGAAGAGAAGCCACATCAATGCTGACACTATGAGATATTAGAGATGACTGCATTCAGCCTTTCTCCTGCCTGGTGACATTTTGGTGTGGCAGCCTTGCCTCTGTTGGGCTGCTGGATTAAGTAATTCCTAACAACCTGCCTTAGTTTGGGTGGTTTCATGGGTCTTTTGAAGTTTGGTGCCCAACAGGGCTTTTCAGACTCTTTAAGAATAGTCTGTGTCTTGTAAAATCATATAAACCACAGAAAAACTTGCAAACCCACATAAAAACTGCAAATAATACAGAGAAATTTTCAGTCTTTTAACATTAACACACATTTTTTTACATGTATGGATTCAGTATGTCCTTCATGATTGTCCATATGCAAAACAACGTAATTATCCTTATATAAATAGGAAAGTGGATAATCCAAATCTTCAAGAGATTTCAGTATAAATTAAATTGTAATAATTCAGATGACAGGGGATAATGTCAAAGACTAAAAATAAACAATGCTGCATGGTAGGATGATTTTTACTGTTAGAAACAGCATTTTTGATGCTAAAATCATAGAACAGCCAAGATTGGAAGTGGCCTCCAAATTTTGTGGGGAAGGCAGCCTAGATGTGATTAAACGGCGCCTATTTGTTACATTCAAACAACTTTCTAGAAGGGCTAAAATCATTCAGTCACAACTCCAAGGTAGATCAACAGATGCTTTGGAGTCATTCAGCACCTTGTATATTTCATTGCACAGGTTAAGCACTCAGCATGAAACAAGAAAACTTTAAAATGAAAGGCCGCAGGGAATCTAATAACATCTACATTATTTCAACCATCACCAGAATACTGCCTCATAAACACTGGTTTTATTATCTGCAAAGAGGACGCATTTTGATTTTGACAATAACAAAATTTCCCAGAACTCATATTCAGGTATTTTGGGAGGAGAAGTTAAGTTTATTAAATTTTAAATCACAGTTTCCCTGCCATGTTATTGTATTAATTATTCCTTTAACTATTTTTCTTCTTAAAGCTTTCCAGAACTGTCATACCTTTCATTAAAGCTGTGGCTTAATTGACCTTAAAATATTTACAATGAATAAAAACATCCTTGGCAATGAAAATGATTGAAAATGAAAAATTAATTTAAATAGTCTTGGATGTGAACAGTGTGTTACATGAACTGTAGACTAGAGAGAAAAGACAAAAAACAAAAGATGCTTAAATAGCACTATTATGTCTTTAAAGTTTGTGTGTCAGTTCATTACATCAGGGATTGCATTAAGCTGCCTCTCTTCATTTAATCCAAGGAGAAATTTGTTTTACATCAAGAATTTTGCCTTTAATGACCTTTAAGAAGGTCATGCAGCTGTTGGAATAAGTCCAGAGGAGGCCACAAGGATGATCAGGGGCTGGAGCACCTCCTATACGGAGATAGGATGAGAAAGTTGGGGTTGTTCAGCCTGGAGAAGAGAAGGTTGTGAGGAGACCTCAGAGCAGCTTCCAGTGTCTGAAGGGGGCCTTTAGGGATGCTGGGGAGGGACTATTCATTAGAGTCTGTAGTCACAGGACAAGGGGTAATGGGTTCAAACTTAAACAAGGGAAATTTAGATTGGATATGAGGAAGAAATTTTTTACTGTGAGGGTGGTGAGGCACTGGAATGGGTTGCCCAGGGAAGTTGTGAATGCTCAACCACTGGTAGTGCTCAAGGCCAGGTTGGATGAAGTCTTGGGTGACATGGTTTAGTGTGTGGTACCCCTGACCATGGCAGGGTGTTGGAACTAGTTCAATCCTAACCATTGTAATATTCTATGATATGGGGTTTTTATCATAGAATCATAGAATACTTAGGGTTGGAAAGGACCTTAAGGTCATCTAGTTCCAACCTCCTGCCATGGGCAGGGACACCTCCCACTAAACCATATCAAGACTTTGTTTAACTTCATTGCTTAGTAATGAACAGGGACATAAATATCACAGCATTAAACTGAGAATTTCACATTTTCCACTGAGGACAGGCGAGTAATGCAAAAAGGTCCAGACAGGTCCAAGTAAATCAGGAAGTATCCTGATTCTACCTCAATATTTGGGGCCAGGGGAAATGTTCCTTCTGGCTTAATGTTTCTGTGAGTCCAAAAGATGGTTAATAACTTAGAACACACGCAGTGTCTGCTCATGGTCCTATAAAAGCTTCAACCAGACTTCTAAATACTGATTATTCCAAAATTCTTGTTGGCCAGTGAATGCAGTTCAATATAGTAAGAAAATAATCTTGTTTTTTCCATGAGTCAATCCAAGTCATTCCAAGTTATTCATTCAAAGGTCTTTTACCCTTAATGGTAGAGGAATTAAAGGCCCCTTTGGGGAGTGATTTGTCCCATCATCAGACAGATGCTGTACTTTACAAGAGTGACTCCCCCACTGCAGTAGTTAATTTCACTCTCTTGATTTACGTGGGAATTTCAAGTATATGGCAGCATGCTGTGTTTAATAATAGGCACATTTGTTATTACACAAAACCAAATAATGTGCATTTAGCTATTTAATAAGTAGACCTAAAAGTACTTTCTATTTATACAGCACATTCTCAAAGGAGGAAGGGAGGGTGGTTAATTTAAAAAAGCCACCATTGTCAATATTTCTCCCAAATTGCTTCTATGCCTTCAAAATAAAACAAAACACAAAAAAACAAGGCAAACCAAAAAACAAGCCCTAATCCAAAGCCATCTCTCTGACTGATACTGCTTTGATGATTTCACTCAACTCCTCAAAGGAAATGTGTTTTGTTTTTCTCCCCAGAGGGCACGAATCTGGCTCAGGTTTGCAGGACAAATTCTCCCATGTTTAGTCCAGTCCTGTATTTTATAATGACTGATCCTTTTAATATGTTTTTCTTTCCTTAATAATGAAAGTGAGGTGTGTCCATGGAGAAAAAGAAAAAAAGGAATATGTTTTAGTTTCGTGGGTCACTTAGGGGAAAACATGAGAATAAGACTAGATCCTTTATTTAAGGATTTATTTCATCCAGTGATGATTTAATGGAAAATGCATAAACATTTTTTGAATCATTTACAGTTATTTAGGAGTTTTCTACTTGTAAGTCAGGAAAGCACTACCTACTTGCTTATTTCAGACTCAAGAACGTGCTGCAACCACTGGGTATACTCAAAAGAAAAAAATGTAACTGCTCATACTCTATCTAAATTCTTTGACAGCCAGGCAATGAATGAGCATCAACCTCGTACAAAGCAAGGGTATACCCCTGATACATCTCTGTGAGAAAGCTCAGTGGCTCCCCCATCAAACCCAGAGCAGTTCCCTGCCTGAGAGGATGCATCTCGAGGATGTATGAGTTACTAAACTGCTCATTTGATTCCAGCCAGGCTTCAGCTTTATTTGTCGCACGACATTTGCAGGTGAACCCTTGCTGAACTGTTTACCATTCTCAAGGTAAATCTCCCTCTGTCCCTGCGGAGGGGAAATGAAGATCCTTTTCCTCATGCAAGACAAACAGCAGCATCTCCATCCCATCCTCCCCATCCTGGGAAACAAAGCAATCATTTCTGCTATTGCACTTGCCATCAGCACAGCACAAGTCTGCCAGCTTCCCCTTTTCACCTCTCCCAGCTTTCTAGTTTCTTGTCTGAATGCACTTCATCATTTCCAAATTTTCCTTTCGGCGGATTCAATACTCAAATAACTATTAGTTTGCAATGCACATGTAGTAACCCCAGTTCTCCATTCACTGGATTTTCTTCATTTCTGAGGAAAAAAATAGGATTTCATTACATATCTATTCATCTGCGTCCTTGGTAAAATGCAATATTATTCCAGGCAGGATCTGCATGATTTGATTTGTTTGTTTGTTGGAGAGAAAAAGTGGAGATGGATGGGTGATTAGATGACATTTTGGAAGGAAGGCTTAATATGTCGTTATAGGTATCCATTCAATGGACAACTTAAATCTCAACAAAAAAAATATATATATATATTATCTATAGACTGTTTCACAGTATTTCAGGGTTATCTTAAAAATCACAGTCAAATAATGTTAAAGTGCTCAGGAGAAAAGCTAACTGAATTCAAAACTACAAGTTGATGCTTTCTTTTTGTTAACCCATAAACCCCATTCCTCGACATTAAGTGCTTTCATGTTGTAAAAGTAGTGATAAAAAGTAATGCAACATAAGGTTTTGTACTATTCTTTCTTTTTGCTGTTGTTGCTTTTCCAGAAAGAATAAAAGAAATTTTTGTGACACCAGGAATAATGTTTCAGCTCTGCTCTGGTGTCAATGACCACACTTTCGCCTAAGGCAGTTGGGGCTGTTCAGCCTGGAGAAGAGAAGGCTGCGTGGAGACCTCAGTGCAGCCTTCCAGTATCTGAAGGGGGCCCATAAGGATGCAGGGGAGGGACTCTTCATTAGGGACTGTAGTGATAGGACAAGGGGTAACGGGTTAAAACTTAAACAGAGTAAGTTTAGATTGGATATGAGGAAGAAATTCTCTACTGTGAGGGTGATGAAGCACTGGAATGGGTTGCCCAAGGAGGTTGCGAGTGCTCCAGTGCTGGCAGTGTTCAAGGCCGGGCTGGAAAGAGCCTTGGGTGACATGGCTTAGTGGGAGGAGTCCCTACCCATGGCAGGGGGTTGGAACTGGGTGGTCTTAAGGTCCTTTCTAACCCAAACTGTTCTATGACTCTATGATCAACAGCTGATAGAAGAAATGAGGAGTGAGGTTAACAGGAGAGAAGACCTTACTTTAGTCAGGACACATTTAGAATCAAAGTCATTGAGAACAAGAAGAGACCACAGACATTGTGAAGGACACATTTCCATCCATAAAATGTTGTAGTAGATTTTACTCTACCACTGATACTGAAATAAATCCCTAAGTGCCCCCTGGAAAAATTGATTCAGCATCTTGGCAGATATCCTGATGTGCAGAGTGTGAAATGTAGGAACCACTGGAGACGACTGGATGAGTGACAAGGAAGAAGGAGGAATCAGGCTATGCCTGAAGTAAGTAAAAAATCATCAGAATTAACTATTTTCTTCTAAGGATGCTTTGTGGTTTTGTATAAGAACTGCAATAAATAAGTTGATCGAATAGCTAGATAAATAAAGCAAGCTGGGGGGTGGGAAAAGGCAGTATGTCCTTAACATATCTTCCAATCTTTGGAAGCATCCTTTTGTAACTTCATCTGTCTTTGGTTTGCTGCAGTATTAATGCTTTCTATATTAGATAAGGTTTAAAAACCTACAGTCCTAAAGAAGAACACAGTGGTAATGAAGAAGGAACATTATTCTTTCAGGTAATTAAAGTATCATCAGAAGATTTTGCAATAAATTCTGAAGATGAAAGCAAATTTCCAAATTTTCTGATGAAAGGAGACTTTTAATATTGTTTGGGGATATTTCTTTACATTTTAAGTTTACTTTTGGAATAAAATGCAAGTTCCACAATATTTTTTTTATTAGTTTCATATTAGATTTATACTGTGCTATAAAATGTAAGAGAATTGGTTAAAAAAAAAAATCCAACCTCATAGTAATTTAAGTCTTATTTTTAGATGCTGGAAAAACACATATTTCACTGTGGAAAAGACACTTTTGTTAGCTTTCATATTTTCATGACATGGATGCATCCTTTTTTTGGAGTGGCGGCACAGCTGCATGGCTAATTATGCATTGCAGGGTTACAAGAATGCGTTCCAGTTTGCAAGGACCAATAAGGGACCTGATAAAAAGGGATGGGTCAAGAGGGAGATTTTCAACTCTCCTTTGAAAATACACACCTCTTTTTCACAGATTGCTGTTGTCTACCCTCCCCTTTCCTGCCCCATAGACACCCAGGGGTAACAGCCTGTATTTATTTATAAGTCAGTATAAAATAAATAATAATGATGATATAAAGGGTAGACAGACATTATTTCCAATACATTAAGTTGGCTGCACTATGTTATTAATACTCACACACACATAAAAGGAAAACCAAAGGAAAACAAAAGGGTATTTTGGGGAGAAGGGAATGGAAAAAAGATCAGGGAAGCTACAAACCACTAATATTCCTCAAAAATCTGTGGCTTTCTTATGAAATAATTATAATCAAAATTTTATATTCTAATGTGTTGGCTTTTGTTTGTTGAATAAGAAATTTAGTTGATGTAGTCATGCAATTAAAAAACAACTTTTCATGGTCTTATTAGTGAAATTAATGCTAATACGACATAATGATATATTACTGCTAAAATAAAATGTTCTTTGTATTAACATGATAATGACACTTCTGAATATACCAAACATCATGAAATGTTGCATAAAGCAACCAAAACTTAAAGTGTATCTGGGTTCAGCTGTGTGTGTCTGTGCGTACACAAAAGAGGAGGATTTTCCCATCATTTCTCCATTTTCATTTGGAAATTTCTGGCACTCTGTGGCTGACTCCTTCAAAAAGACCTTCCAAAATACATTAATTAAAAGAAAGAAAGAAAAATAAAAGCTCATTTCAATAAATGGGCTGACTCATCCTATATAAAGCCAAGAACTTTTGAAGTCTTTCTAGAGCTGGTATCTTGCAGTCGGCATTCTGTCAGACACGAGAGGCAACAGATGTGGCTGCCTCTGTGGATGGGCATCCTTACCCCTATTTCTATTTTTATTCCTTTCCATTTTCTTTTCTCATCTTTATTTTCCCCTTCTTTTCCAATTAACATCTTTCAAGGGAAGAATAATTCCTTTCCCTGTAAGCCCCCTTTTCTCTCTGTGCCCAAGTGAATGGTAAACATATGCTCCCAGGATAAACATATGCTGGCACAATGGCAGGATATGCACCTGAATCCTGTGGTTCCCCATTGGAGTATTAAAATTTGAATTCTTTTAACAACTGCAGCTATTAGAAAATACTACAGCAAAATCTGAAATGGCACTTGTTACTTTAATATCCCAAGCATAGTACTTACAGCCGAATATGTGTATGGTAATTTATCACAGAGACTACTTTCTATACAGAAGTGAACAGGGCAAGCTAAGTGTCTTTATGTAATAGTCAGCAATTGAATTCCTACTTCTAGGACTGTGGCTTGCTTTAGTGTCTGAAACCACACATAAGGAAAAGAAATTAACCTAAATTGTAGCCACTGACTTTTCTTTGTAAGTCACTGAATAATTTTTTCACCACAAATATCATAAAGGTGAAAACACTGATTTCTTTCATAAGAGAACTCCAATAAATCCTCCTGTTCTGAGCTCCTCCCAGGCATGAAATCTCTGCAAAGAAAACCTGCGTAGCTTAATTTGCTACTGGGTTTTCCTCATGTGCGTTTTGCTTCTGGAAGTCTGGGTAGCGCATGTGAAGTAGTGGTTCTCCTTCAACTAAGTTAATTGAGTAAGATCTAGCTAATTAAATATGCTTAAAACCCAGTGCTGTAACAGTTATCTGGGTAACCTAATGAATGATTAATATGTAAAGATATGAAAGAAGAAGTAAATTAAGGTCGACACAGAAACTCAATATGTCTAATGTAAAATGCTCTAAGAAGATTGCTTTTACTGTATTTTCATCAACTCTTTCAGGAGAGATTACTAAGTTTAACAGACTTACTAAAGGTGCCACTTTATTTGATGGCATATAAAAAAACAGCCTTCATAAGCAGACCTGTTTCAGGCCATTTGTTTCTTTTGAAAATGCTATAACACTTTGGTAAGAGACTTTTGGGCTACTAAAGGTCTATTAAGGCGGGCTGGCCTTGTACCTTTCTTCAACACAGTGCTTTACTGTGTTTTTTAGAGTAAAGGAAATAAGCACAAGAAACTTCCAAATGAAAAGGGCATAAAGGATATCTCATTTGCCTAGAATTTACAACAGCATCTGAAAGTCTGCCAAACAGAAAATGAACTTAAATAACAAAGGTAGGATTAAGAGAAAAAAGATGGAGAAGAACTAAAGAGAAGGGGAAATGGAAGCCACTGGGCTGGAAAGAACTTATTGGAATACCCCAAGGTCCATTCTGGAAATAACCTAATTTAATATTTGTAATCAAGGCATGACCTAAAATAGTTTGTTAGTCATATCTGCAACATGATGCAAAGTGAGAAATCATCATCAGTACAGAGAAGGGAGAACATTGTGCAAGATTAACTGAATTGTAAAGCCTGGAATAAGAGAAATGGGGTGAAATTCAGTAGTATAAATAGCAAGGTTTCATTTTGAATAGAAAATGAGGTAGAGATCCCAACACTGAAGGGAAACCCTGAGCTCCTAAATGCAGTGTAGTATTTTGATTTCTCACATTTAGGAACAATTAATCCAAATAAATTAATTCAGAATAAATGCAAGACGGGACTACTAGTACATAGCATGGTATCTATAGGATTACTATTCACTAGTACGCAGATGGGGAGAAATGCAAATGTAAAAAATTGAACAGAAAGCCATAAAATAGAAGCTCCTCAGAGGACATGATGTCTTACAATATAAACAAATGTATCAGGGGAATAAACACAGGAGATGTAAATGAACTATTTCCATTTAAAAGCCAAGAACAATATTTGGCACAGAAAGAAGACTGATATAAACAGTCTGCATAAATTTAGGAAGGAAATTAGAAAAAGACTTCTATCAAGGGAACAAAATTCTGGGAGAGCTTTCCAGAAGTACAAGAAGAGAGAAGAAAACATAATCAACTTTGCAAGAGATTTTACAATGCACATAACTGGGTTATGACTACATGATGTGTTTGCCTGGCGCAATACATGACTAGACCTGCAGTCCTATGGCCTGCATTGTTGATTGTTATAGCTCTTGCAGCAACATCAGATTTACTATAGAATCGTAGAATGGTTTGGGTTGGAAAGGACCTTAAGATCACTCAGTTTCAACCCCCTGCCATGGGCAGGGAACACCTCATACTAGACCATGTCACCCAAGGCTCTGGCCAACCTGGCCTTGAACACTGCCAGGGATGGGGCATTTGTCACTTCGGAGAAGGAGTAAAATTCACTCCCAAGTCCAAAAAATAGCCATTTTTAAAATAGATGCACATGGTTGCACTAACTTCCATGACAGCTACGAGCTGTCATCAGTCAGTTCTGATGTTTGGATGGGGGTGAGTTTGGCTTTCCTTTTGGTTCCTGTGGTTCTTTTTGCCCCGGTACTTTCTTCTTCCTTCATGAGAACACAGGCACTGAGGTCAGTGTGTAGTAAAATAGGCTGTTAACCAACTTGGATTAATTAGCCAGCTCTGAGCGTGCTTGTGTTTAAGTGAGATCAGTTCCCCAGAACACTATACTACACAATTATTCAAGTGTTTGCCAACTTCTAGCAAATGAAATTGCTTGTGGAGTTATTGAGCTAGATTATATTTGCAGTTCTATTGTCCAATTCCTTTCAGAAGTGGTTAATTTATCCAAAAGGATTTCAGATTAATATAGGTTGCTTTACACTGTATCTAACCAACTCCATTTACTTTGCACAAAACCCTTCTTGAAAAGTGCCTGTAAATCAGAATGTCATTATATTTGGAACTGAATTGCCAGCTGCCCTAATACAAATCTTTCCGTTCTGAGTCTCAAGAGCTTGAAACATTTGAGGTTCAAATATAGTGTCAACATGGTCAACAATGAATAAATAAATGAAGAAAAATGGTATTTTAATGTTCCAGCATGATCAGACCTACTGAGAATGACCAGCCAGGACCTTGTTAAAGTTGTACTGAGCTCGATCAATGAAATCAGATATTTTACCAGTAAACTCTGCAGTGTGGTTGGTGGGCAAGCCCAACTGGACTGAGTGTATGTCAGCTATTTTTCAAAGTGACAGAAATAGTAATGGATCATCTGGAATGCTATTATTTAGTGCTAATGAATGATTGTTTGGAGATGGAAGAAAAATCAATTATGACAGCTGTGAGAGCTGCTGCCCCCATTCCATTATTCCAAAAATAAATAGCAAAGCTGCCTGGCAAGGTAGGAAATAAGCTAACATTCCCAGTGAGAGGCAAAAGTTATAGGCAAAGAAGCAACTCAAACTTGTGTTTACTGCATGTAAACGATGGCAGGGCCCCAAGGTGGAAGCAGAAGTCCTTGAACTACTGGAAAAAACCACGACTTTTTCCTATGTGTATTGCAAGTGATCAACACTTTCTAATCCTAACTATTCTATGATTCTAACATGCTTTCTCTCTCCAGACAGCTGGACAACTTTCCCTGGAGCATCAAGCTTTGGGTTTTTTGGGAAATCTTCATGCCTGATCCAAGACAAATAGCAGCTGAGATGACATTATGAGCGAGACACTATTATATTTGGACTGATAGGAATTTAAGGAACAGCAAAGGTTTATATATCAGCAGAGCCATAATTAAAAAAAAAAAAAAGTAATTGCATTAAAATACAGGCAGAAAGTCTCATACATTTGTCAGCTGAGACCCCATATAGGACTGTTCTTACTCTAAGACTAGAGAACATGTTGCTTGGAGCAGGAAGCCCATGCAACTAAACACAGCTAAAAGCTGAACGAGAAAGTTTCAACAAAGATAGCATGCAGCATGTTGGTCCCCTCTAAAAAGACTACAGCAAAAGTAAACTAAAAACTCTAGGGATTTTTACATGTATCAGTATGCATGTAGATAGATAGTCAAATACAGATAGATATATTGGCATAGATACAGGCATAGACATAGACGTAGACATAGATACGAGAATCACCTGACGATGTTCCAGTTCAGTGTTGCCATCCCATTAGTAAAAGCTGATTGTCAAGGAAGATCTCAATTTCCATCTGCTACCCCGGACTGAGAAAACCCTTGCTCCCTTCCCTGAGAATAGAAGGAAATGTGAAGATGAAGCCACGAAGCTGGATTGTGCCAAAGCTGATAGCTGAGTGCTGAGTGTTGGTTACCTCCTTATGGCCTCCTCAGACCCAGGAGACTGGTGTCTCGTTCAATAACAGTATACTTCTGTCTGTGCTTCACTTCTCTTTTTCTGTCCTGCCTGTGCAGAGGAAGAGGAGGAGGAGAATGCACAATGGATTGAGTGTGCAGCCACCATGCAATGTCCACTTATGCACAGCAGTCTGCAGCTATGAGGAGTTGTCTTCTATATGTAATGCATGAACTTATTTGAAGAGCGAAACACATATGCCCATGGCAGGGGGGTTGGAACTAGATGATATTAACGTCCTTTTCAACCCTAACTATTCTATGATTCTGTCTATAGTCAGAACCTCCACAAGACTGGTCTAGCATCCACTGATTAAGCTCAGACCCTCCTCTTAATATTAACACACTTTGACCAGTGTCTAAACATACCGTTCAGACATGAAAAGCAGATTGCAACAGAAGTTAAGATAGCTAACCAGGTGACCACTGACAGATAGCAAAGGAATAGGACTGGGAAGAGAGAATATGCTAAAAATAATGTTTATAAAATTTTATGAAATGAAGCAAGTTTAATTTGCGAATTCATTACTCCAGTGGCAAGCTGCTAAAACATCAGTTGTACTAGTGTGTCACAAAACTAGACACAAATTGAAGGAGACTAAACTTTCTATTATCTGAAACTCCCCTGATAATGGAACATGATTGCAAAAGACAGTTGCTAATATGTCTTACTATGAATTTATTTGGGAACTAGTACCTTTTGAAATTTACCAATTGAAATTAGTGGTTTAGTTATGTTAGCTCAGTTCTGTGTGACAGCACAGCTAAGAGGAGTCTTACCACTAAAGTCAAGGGCAGCATCAGAAGAATATTGGTTTAGCTATGTTATTTGCAGACTTTAATGAGCATAATATATAAATTAATGATGGGAAAAGAATTCTGGAAGGATACAAAAACTCAAGGTGCAATTAACACAGCAATTTCTGCAGAAGAAGATGAAACAGTGACAGGGAACTGACTATCCAACATCTGCCTAGCCTGGAACTACCTATGTCTTTCTGGCAAACTCAGCTGACTGGCAAATCACCTATTGTCTGGGGGAGAGATGTAACCTAACCTCATCATTCTTGTCATAGGGACAGCAGGAGGTGACAATTAGCTCACTTTATGCAACTAAATTTGTTACAAAATATGAAAATTAGGGTGATTCCCTACCCCAATTTATGATTTCCAGTTATGGAAATCATAAAGAAATAAGGGATATTTTTCGCAGTATAAAACTATATAATGTTGATACAATGCGCAAAGAGTATTTTATTTCTCTGGAAGGAGACCAATGGCATCCAAAGTAAAACAGAGTAATTTTTTCATTGACCTTGGCTCTTTCTGGTGGCCCTAAGCACTGACAGAGCCCTTTAACATTTTACAGCAGAAGCCCAATGACAGTGAAGACAGAAGAATTTGACAAAGAATACAGGGGAATATACACTGCAGCTTCATATTTAGAAAGAAGCATTCTGCAGGTCTGCTGAGGATACTATTGGACATCTTTAAAGACACACAATTAATAACCAAGGACAACTGCAGATCTCTTACAAGCCTTCATTTACATATAGGATGAAAGATCAAGCTCCTTCTTCAAAATAATTTTGTTGCTGCTAACTTTCCTTGAAGTCATTTGTCATGCTGTGACAAGCAATAGATAGGTTACTGAGGACTCATGATTTTAGCAGATAAATATAATTGTGGAAATTGTAGTCCAGGTTTTCTTACAGCAAATAAAAGGCAATTGTCTTCTGGCTAGAATATGATAAACTGTGAACTCCTAATTGAACTGACAGTTTAAAATAATCTACTTGATATTAATTCACTGCATTTTCCATTCTCAGATCACAAGTTTTTCTCTACATAAAGAATCCTGACATGCTTTGGGTGTTGTAATATTTGCATTAAAAATACCTATTTTTTCTAGATTTCGGAAAGAAATCGTATTTCAGATTTAGCAAACTGGGATGATGAAAACGTTCAACTGCAGAAATATTTCAAATGAAGCATCCTTCCCTTTTGTTCATCTGTTCAGTGGAATTAGTGCACCTTTGTAAACACTTTTGTGAAACATAGGATTTTTTTCAGTGAATAAAATAAATAGACAACAGTCTGGAGATGTTGTCTATTATGTTTGTATATTATAGAATTTGTAAATTCCATAAGCATTAGCCACGTCTATAATGTTGTTTATTAGTACTGTGTGTCTCAGTGGTCTGGTTGGAATAAAACTAACACTCATTACATTACAGTGAAGTTCCTATTTCTAGCTCCTCATCTAGGGTGGGCTTTTGAGGACTAGATTAATCTGTCTAACTTTATAGACCTAATCTATTCACTACCATACAAATATATTCACCTCGTATGCATAATGCAACAGAAGGACAGAGGAATGCCCTGAGTATTGGATCTCAAGAAGAATATCTGGGCTCAAAATAAGAAAGTGCAGGAATAACACAGACTCTAGAATACAAGCCAAAAGTCTTGGCAGGAATAAATTGGGGAAAGAGCAAAAAAATGGCCTGAAAAAGTAAGTGTTACTAGTTCTCACTATGATATTCAATTCTATGTTATATGGTGCAGAAAGAGCTCTGCTGTGATTGTTGGGGAAGAAAAATTAAACTGGAAATATTAATCTTAAAGAATTAGCATCCAGAAGAAAAATAATTAATCAGATGTCTACATTTAGAAGCAGCAACAATGATAAACTGTTAGGAATTAAATATGAATTGATGGAATAATAAAATATGGAAAAGACTATGCAAAATTTGAGGCAACAGAGCAGAAATAACCAAAATCAGCTCTTGATAAGGGCACATTCATGGAATGCTTCTTTGATCTGCCACTCTAAACACCACATGTAATTTGTGGTAAATACAATACAAGATGTTGCATACCTGCATAGCAAACATAAATAAGATGTAAAGCTTCACCCTCATTTTTGTTAGAGTCTGACGAGCATTCCTTGGATAAAGAAAAACCTTGAACAATTTCTTATGCTCAAAATCCCTTGGGTTGGCAGAAGCAAGTTGTTAGGAAAGCAATTTCAAACCATACATATTCATTTAGGGATATATATACACAGAATATGTTAGAATATCATCTTCTACTGGCTAAGCACTACATTTACGTCAGATTGACATTAATGAGGGCTTGAGGGTCACCAAAGTATCATTATCAGAGCTTGGCCTGGCAAGTACCTAAAAATGTTTGGTGTCAGCGCAGCTTGATTTCATAGCCATCTTGTAAGGATACTTGATGCTAAAACACCCTTATTATTCTCTCTATGCACATTTCTAATCTAACAAATCAACACATTGCAGGGCTTATTGCCTTATTATCCATTTACAAAATCATGATCCTTCTCCTATGCTCAAGGTAAACCGTGACATGAGATCTTACATATAATTATGGTATATAAATGATAAAACTCTTAATCAGCTAGGTTTCTCAAGAGCCTGATTGCTTCTGCCTATTTAACAAGAAGCTTTAATATAGGCAACAGAGGAGCGTGTCTAAATATACACCCTTAGGGAAGAATATTTTTCTACACAAGGGTTTTGATCACAATTAATCTCTGATACATTTTCAGAGGCCATAAAACAGGATGGAGAATGGTAAGTTTGTTTCAGGAGTTAATGTGAAATCTGGATTTTAATTTCCCATCTAATATTGACTGCAAGCCAAAAGCCAGTTTACAATTCAAGTGTCCCAAATGGACAAGTTGGCTACAAGATTAGTATTAAGCTTGGAGGTGGAAAAAAACAGACGGGACCAAGATACAGGTACTGCTTTCTTTTAATTTATACCCTCCTTGATACTGAATTCGAGTCATAGAATTATAGAATAATTTTGGGTTGGAAATGACCTTAAGATCATCCAATTGCAACACCTCTGCCATGGGCAGGGACACCACACACTAGAACATGTCACCCAAGACTCTCCTTGCTTTACTAAAACCCTCACAGGCTGTGATAAGTTATGTGGATGGCTTATAGAATATCTTCTTTACATCTGCTTCTTCCGATGTAAAGTCATGCTGCTTCTCCTAAGAGTAATCAGTTTTTCCAGATGAATCAGAGTTTTTTCACTTTTACATCCAAAACCAAAGTGATGCATATGGCATCTTCAAGCTCTTTAAGCTGTTAGGATGCTGCTTTGAGAGCTACAGGAGTCCTAGGCATGGGGTATGAGTTTGAATACAGGGAAGAAAGGCTGGGAATAATCCAGGGGTTCAGAATGATCACCCTCTTTTGAGCAGCTCAGTCACTTTTACACAGAGCAGTCAGTTACTGCTTAGACAAACCTGCACACTATGCTGCACTGCTACAGCAAATGATATTGTTCACTGATGGGCTCCATGGAGAGAAAACTCCACAAAGGTAGCATGGCCTCATCTACAGTATAGTCTCTTTTGAAAATTATATAGCCTGTATGATTGATTTTCTGAGTTCCAACCTTACGTGCATTCTTTTGCTGTAAACCCGGTTCTTTTGCAGAATATTTCATCTACCTTAGGAGGAAAATAGGGTGAAAGGGAGAAAGAACAACAAAGAAAGAGAGAAAAATTAATCAAGTCACAATCTACGTCAGAGCTTTCTGTTTTTTTCCTCCTGAAAAAGAGCAGAAGGATCAAATGTCAGAAGTTTCCACAAATAATCCTATGATTGATAGGGATATAAATTGATGATTGTCAATCTTAACAAGGAGGTAGCAAGATTGCTGTGTTTCATAGCCAAATTTTCTTTCCCTGTAGGCAATCAGCAGCATCCTAAGGATGCTTTCAAATGTATGCATGAGAAAATAGACTATCTGTAAACCTGCATTTCTTTCAGGATTAATCCTGGAATTCTCAATGCCATTATTGTGCAGCTAGAATGCTGAGTAGATTGTAAAAGTAACCCCCTTCTCTCTCTATTCCGGCTGCAGTCAGGGAGCTCCTGGCATTTTGCACTATAGATGCTGTGGATGTTCCTATGGTCTTTTTTATGGCGTTTTTACTGGAGACATAGGGAGGCAGCATGAAGCTTCACCCATGAATTCTGCTATATTAACCACATCATGGTTTAACCCTGATCAGCAATACAGACCCATAAACACATCTGTCAGGAGGTGACACTTCCCAGTCTGGTTTGCTAGCATATTGCATCATATAATTCATCCCGTTTCCAGTGAGAGATGGTTTCAAACACTGCTCAGTCTAGTTTGAAATATTTTGCAACACTGAGAATTGCCTGGAAGGAAGATTTCACAGGCTAATAATTGTCCTGGTATGTACAAGTCAGCAGGTATTCCAATTACATTTTTCTTTCCACATCTCTTAAACTATGTCTAATAAGCAGTGATGCTCTGATGTTCAATAGAACACTTCTCATCATGGGATCTTGGAGCGCCGAAACAAGCATTAACTAGTTTGCAAGACCTCAGCGGAACTGGAATTTAAACATAATAATTGGGTCAGATGAATAGAAAAGAGAATTTCAAGGGAAAATACTGCTAACAAAAGTATTGAATAGCAAGAAAATATTCATGGAAAAATGCTGGAAGTTAGGAAAAAATAGCTATTTTTTGTTGCTGGAAATGTTTCTTCAGGGGATTTTGATTTAAATATTTAACAGTGTGTGCAAAGAGTGGATGCTTGGAGTTGGAAGAATTTCATATGTTTCCAAGTAGAAAAAATAGATTTAATGTAATTTTGGTATAAAATCTTAATGAAAAATCAGAGTGATCCTGAGCTGAGGTGCCTTCCCAAACATGTTAGAAAGAGTATGTGCACTGTAGAGGCTAGGAAGCCAAAGCTGGCTCTGTATCCAGAAAAGAAGAGAATGAGCCACAAGAACCAATTACCTTAATAACACACAAATGCACCTTAGAATCATAGAATCATAGGAATAGTTTGGGTTGGAAAGGACCTAAAGCTCATCCAGTTCCACCCCCCTGCCATGGACAGAGACAACTCCCACTAAACCATGCCACCCAAGGCTATGTCCAACCCGGGCTTGAACACCGCCAGCGATGGAGCATTCACAGCTTCCCTGGGCAACCCATTCCAGGGCATCACCACACTTACATTAAAGAATTTCTTCCTCATATCCAACCTAAACTTCCCCTGTTTAAGTTTGAACCCATTATCCCTTGTCCTGTGACTACAGACTCTAATGAAGAGTCCCTCCCCACCATCCCTATAGGTCCCCTTCAGATACTGGAAGGCTGCTATGAGGTCTCCAAGCAGACTTCTGTTCTCCAGGCTGAACAACCCCAAACTTTCTCATCCTATCTTCACACGGGAGGTGCTCCAGTCCCCTGAGCATCCTCGTGGCCTCCTCTGGAGTTATTCCAACATTTCCATGCCCTTTTGATGTTGAGGACACCAGAACTGCACACAATACTTCAAGTGAGGTCTCACGAGAGCAGAGTAGAGGGGCAGGATCACCTCCTTCGACCTGCTGGTGATGCTCCTTTTCATGCAGCCCAGGATACAGCTGGTTTTTGGGCTGTGCGTGCACACTGCTGGCTTGTGTTCAGTTTCTCATCGACCAACACCCCCAAGTCCTTCCGCAGGGCTGCTCTGAATCTCTTCTCTTCCCAACTGGTAGCTGCGCCTGGGATTGTTCCCACCCAAGTGTAGGACCTTCCTGACCTTGCGCTGTATAAAGGATGTACAACAGTATGAAGGATGGATGCACTGCATGAAAGCAAAACTAACTCAAGTGTCTTTGCTCTGACCTCAACGGTGTTGTAACACCCAGAAGAACTTGGTAGCACAACTGACAGTAAAGTTTAGAAAGGGGTGAAGGTATCCTTACTTTAGTTAGCGTTGGGTTAAACTCTTCCCCAGAGGAGCATTGGAAGGTTTGATTGAAGAAGGAATTATTCTGTGCATGGACATAATGATGCTGACAGTTTAGACATTACAGCAGTCAATAGAGATATCTTGGAAAACACCTAAATATCCTCTTTTCCTCCTATTACTTCTGAATTGGTCTTTCCAGTATCCATTCCTCCAGGAGATAACATCACAAGCCCTCTCCAGACCGAGCAAGACAGCACTACCCTGGGGTGGCATCTTCCAAATAAACTTTTTAAATATGTATGTGAAAAAATAGAAACTGAAGTTTGTAGTTCACCCCTCTGCTCTCAATGTGGGATTCCCTGGTATGGATTTTAGCTCCCAACACTGCTCCTTTGCAGAAGACCTCTTACTGCAGCTGATTGCTCCCAAGCCAAACAAGCAAAGGCTCAACTCTTTAGTGAGTTATCTAATCCCTGGGATTACCTGTTTAGGCTTCAGGAGATAAAACTGTTGGTACCACCACTGACCATAAATGTCATTAGGTTTAATTAAAGCAAAACAGATAAGGATCTCAGTAATGAACTTTAGTTCTCCAGTTAATAAAATAGATTGTATCTCCCTCTGTACTGCATAAGTAATTTTATTTCTATTTAAAGCGCAGATTACAGATTAGAAAAGAAGATAAGGAAACTATTTTGCTTTTACAGATAAAGTTCAGGTGTGACCCATCTTTTCTCCTTCACTTTTCCTAGATGTCCCAATACAGAATCAGGCAGAGCATTCAGCAGCAGATGACGCATTGCAAGTAATTTCCCGCTCATCAAATTACTCTTCACAGGATATTAAAATTACACATAATTAAACTTCTTTCTCAGAGATTATGGTTCTACTGCTCCCTGTATTATTTCTATCTATTCATTTGTTGTAACACCTCAAACTAGTACTGAGCATTCCACAGACATTGTAAACACTCCCTATGCCACTTATATATATTTTTCCTTCTTCTCTGAGTCCACACATGTCAACAAGAGTGTTACCATTGGATTCTGTAAACTACAAATCAGTTTTCATGATCAAATTCTAGTCTTTCAATCATTTAAATCTGAATGGCATTTAATTAAAGCAGGTATAGTAGATAGAGAATGAATCAGATGCTCATTTATTCTTTCTACAGCAAATGCTCAAGCTTCCACAGATATTTCAGAGTGAGTAATAAAAAAACCCACCAAAAAATTCTGAGGAAAAAACATCTGTCAACATGATTTTTAAATGCAGCCTTAAAGAAGAGCAGAGTGAATGTTTCACATTGAACAAGAAGTATTTCCACTCCACTGGAAATCAGGGTGCTCCTTGAACAAAAGTGCTTAACATTTTTAAATTAACCAATCCAAATATCTCAAATCAGCAAACATAAAATTCGTGGCAAATAGAACTCTCTGAATCTGCACTGCTGATTTTCAAAAGGTAGGAGACTATTCATTAGGGACTGTAGTGATAGCACAAAGGCAAATGGATTCAAACATAGACAGGGGAAGTTTAGATTGGATATGAGGAAGAAATTCTTTACTGTGAGGGTGGTGAGGCACTGGAATGGGTTGC
>JAOEHY010038236.1:0-74669 GCA_025447955.1 Psilopsiagon aurifrons
TGTCTGAGAATTACTGCAAATGGCTTATGCTTCCATGCGTGGAAGTGCTCCGTCCAGTAGTCCACACATAAATCTGCACATGTTCTATCCTGTATTAGCTGCCAAAAAGGAAATCCTGAGCATTTTGAGATGAAGTACAATAGAGGCAACAGACCCATAAAAGTTTATCTTTTGTTTACTCTAGTGTGCTTGGAAATTATAAAGCTCCCAAAAGCACAGGAATCAATAGAGAAGATTAGGGAAGGGACCTGGGTGATTAGGTTCTGTTGGCTTTAATGGGAGATTGACAATTTCACATCTTTGTACATCAGGACTAATTTGTTTTCACCTTGCTAAACAAATGCAGCAGATGCTGCAGATGTACCACATGGTACCCGAAGAAGTAAGGGGACATGGCCAGCAGCATTCAGTACATATGTGATAGGACCAGCACTGGGTCTGGACTCAACAAATGACTTGATACCTAACACAAGTTAAAGTTAAGCCTGAGCATAATATGCTGAGTGGTGTGGTTTCCATATGAACATTAAGGTTATCTCCTTGCCTGAGTTAGTGCAGGAGAAGCTATAAATACAGCTGTTACTCTGAATTGTGATTTGTGAGCATTATGCAAATTTGCAGCGTGAAAGATGCTTGGAACCGGATTTTTCCTGCAGTCACTCTGCCTTGTTAACAGCATCATGGCTATTTTTTCATATTTATGCAGTGTTGTTGCTCAAGGTCTGTGGAACATGCCCACTGAATCAGAAAGAGGCAGGATAGAACAGCAGGGGAAACAGCACTGTGTGCTCTGCCAACCTGCAGCTGTGACCTTCCTGTTTACTTTTTTTTTTTTCTTTTAACATTTGTTAAAGGAATGAAGCAGCAAATCACCAACAATAACAGAAAAATCAATACCCGCCTCTGCTGCTTTTGTGAGATCTGGAACATGGCCTCAATCTGTCAGACTGAATTACAGTCTGCGGGTGTCAGCAAGGGCTCAAATAGACCTGCCATGACACTCATTCATAAAAGGTTTAGGCCTGTACCAGTGTCATCATTACTGCTGCCTCCAAAAGGCATGGAGGGAGCATTAACCTTTCAGATGAAAGGCAAGTTATGGGGCAATGAGTGTGTTCACACACACTTTGCATGTAAGATTGCACTAATCTCCAGAATAAAAAGGGTAAACAAACAGTTTGACAAATATAAGGCTCTGGGGCATTATCTTGCTAATGGTTGTTAAACCAAATGGATGTATTTGAATGGAAGGTGATATATATCAACACAGGAATGTCATCCTAAAATAGGCCATTGATCCACTAGCTGAGAATCCCATCTTTGACAAAGGTCAGTGCATCAGGGAGAAGAACAGCCTCTTCTAAACTCATAATTTTCCCAGGCAACAATAAAAGTCTGTATTAGTATATAGAGGAAAACTTTCTCCTGCAACTCCAGATGGCAATTAGTTTGCACCTAGAGCATGAAGATTAACATCCCTTATCACTTTCAATTTTGCCAGTGGATCTTAAGCTACTGCAATGAGCTTCTGAATATATCATGTGATTTTCATCTTACCAAGCTGGACTCCCCCACCAGCTCTTTTTTGTCTTTATATTGTCTCTTCACAGAAATGGCAGTGGGACTAGGCAGGATAGCTGCTCATGCCAGTGGAGGAAGAGGACTGTGGCTAGCAGTGCTGGCAGGAGTTGCTCTAGAGAAATTGAAAGCTAGCATAAGGGATTCATATGCACTCAAACAAGGTTACAAGAGGAGATGAACATGATTTCGTCATTATATTTACTATGAGAGAGGATTAGACCACCTTCAATTTTCTTATTTAAAGATGCTTGGCACCATGTAATGTACCATAGTGCAGTTTCCTGGTAATAAAGGCTGTACAGATGAGGGTTTACTGCCAACTGCAACTCATACAACATTGTGCAGCTTGGACTGCTTCTAGGGTCACCTGGCTTTAGTGCCCTGGCAGGCAGGGGCTCAGCACCTGGCTTCTGACCCTCTCACCTGAGGCAGGGGCAGGCAGTGCAAACTCAGTGCCTCCTGTGCCCATTGTTTCTGATGTGCCCCAATTCAGCAAGGCATTGCTGACTTGCCCCAGACATCATTGCTGCTGTGGGATACACAGAACTGCCCATCCTACTCCAGAAGTCCACCCAGACTTCTGAAGGTCTTCAGCTTGTTGATTCTGCATCTCTCCCTTCTTTCCTTGGCCTCTCCCTTTTCTTTATTATCTGTCTTGCTCCCATCCACTTTTCAAGTGTCTCATTCTAAGCCGCCTTCTCTTATGAATTTTGTTAAGGCTGATCAAGCCAGCCAGCAGCCAATAATTCCTATAAGGGTCTTGTGCAAATCAACACCTCCTGTTTCATCTTTTCTTTTCACTAAGAAGTTCCCTTGTTATACTTTATTTCAAAATTTTTCATGAGAATGAGTATTGCTACGTCCCACACGGAAATAAGGACACAGAAAATATGATCTCATTCTTCCCCATCTCTGAGTAGGCAGCAGTTAATTTCATAGTCTGGTTAAAACTGCATTCAAAGAGGAAAAGCCTTTCCTTTAATCTGTATCTGGGTATGCAGCCTTTCTAATTTCATGAAATGTCCCCTTTTTCTTGTCCTATACTATGGGTACGACAGGAAAATTCAAGGGGCTTTCATTGTATTGTTCATTATTTAGCATGCTTTTGTCATTCTCTATCTGTGAAGCGATGGAATATTGTTAATAAGGGAGCAGAAGCCTTTTGTTGAGGAGAGGAGCTGATGGCAATAGACATGTAACTAATAATATATGTGGTTAAGATTGTAATTTGGACCAAGGCTAGCTCTTGAGAAAGCAGTGAGGAGCATACTGTTTCTCCAGATGAAAAGAGCCAATGCCATAAAGGAAGCAAAATAAAGATGAGAATCCAGGGTGGGGAAATTCTCTTTATGAGATTATATTCAGTTCTATACCAAATGCCCTTTTTTCTCCTTTCTTGTTTCAATTCTCAGTACAGCAACATGCCATGTGAAGGCTCTCTTTGCGCATCCTCATTTTCAAGACTCTTATGGTAGCCTTTGTTCTTGCAAAGTGCAAAAGTCTTGGTGATTTCACATATTCAACAGATCTAGACAAGTCTCTGAACTTACATGTGACTGAACCAAACCTGAATTTGCAACCTTCATTCCTGACTTATTCAGTTTCCCATGAAATCAGTTGGAGTCTTTCCATTTAAGTCAGTATGACCACTTAGAGGCTAATAGGCTTTTATAGGTTTGTACTAACTTGCTTTTAGGGTAGCATCATTAGAATTGTTTCTACGCAGGCCCAAAAGAGGAAATGACAAGCAGTAAATTGTTAAAGTAATACATGACAAAGGATCATCCAATCTAAGAGTGCTTGGATTTTAACAGAAGGCTGTGGATAAAACTCAAGCACCATACTGAAGGAAATTCAAATGTATAGTTTCTACCCCAAGATCCCCAAATCCTGGCCTGGCTGGAGCTGAAGTCAGATCACACTGCTTCCTGAAATACAACCTAGTACCTTTACTCAGATGTTAACCTTATCATCAGTGGAAATATAGATAGCTGTAGTAAATGAGGATCTGGCTTTTACTGTTAGAAATAAAAGCTGGAATTCCTGTTTGGAACAAGCGTGTAGGAAAAAAAGTCAGAAAACAGGCCACTGTGAAGTAGTGGGAAAACTTCTCTGCACAACCAAAGACCAAGCAGTGTTCAGTACCTGGGAGCTACAGCCTAATTGGGAAAGAAATGAAAGAAAATAGGATTTTGGAAAGCAGGGCTCCTAGATTGGTGAAATCAGCCTGTCAGGGTTGTTGCTAGCACCCAAGATGATCACTGTGTTTCTGTTATACACTTCCCTGATTTGCCTTGTTACTATAATCAGTATCCTTTTGCAAAGCGTTTTTGTTTCAGTGAAGCAGTATTCTGTGTTGGTACAGTGGTCTCCCAGCTCTGTTTCCAAGGTTGCTGCAGGGCTGCTTTCAAACGGTGAAGTTTCCTCCTAAGGTTATGTGAGATGCAGCTGAAGGTCTATTTCAAGCACAGCTAAGAAGGCAAAGCTGTTTTGCTTGATCATTCACTGCTACTTATTTGCCAAAGCCTTACCAGCCTGACCTCCTTATAATGTCAGCAGAAAGCCAGACATGTTCTCAGCCTGTCATCTCAGAGACTCACTGAGAATCAGCTTTGGGAAAGGATTATGCTGAATTTTCTTTTCATCTGTAGTTTTGAATTTTTTTGGCTCGGTTTTACACTGTGCCAATCTTTTTGCTTGCCCCAGGGGAATAAAACCCACAACATTCGTCTTGCCAGCTATTTCCTAAATACCTGTGGTAATAGTTTCCAAGGGTCTGTGCAGCTTACTTGTGTATCTAAATGGAACAGTGTTGCAGCAGCAGTGTTCACAGCAAGCTGGAAGGAATCGAAGGAGAATAAATTTGCTACAAATTGAAGAGCTAGGAAAATATGACTTACCCTTGTCTGGAAAATAAGCCACAACACACAGCAAACCCTTTTAAATGAAGCAGAGAAATATGCAAATGCCAGTGGGGCTGCATGTCTTAAGGAATTGTTTTGTGAGTACAGTTTCCATTGGCAGAGACTCCACATTATGTAAGTCACAATCAGTCAGTTTTGTACCATTTTGCAGCATGATGGCAAAGTAGTTATCCACAAGGCATGTGTCCATAACTGTTTCCTATACAACATTGATGTAGGATCTTAGGAGCTCAAGAATAGCAAACAAAATTCATATTTGCCATGTACAGCACTGTGAAGAATTCACAACCAAATCTATTTGTCCTGCACATCAGGTAAGGCGGTAAACAGAAAATCAGAATGCAAGAAAGCCACCCAAGTGACAGGATGCATCAGTGACGAGTGACGTATACCAGAATGATCTTGCATAGTAAAAGTGAACTAGAAAGAGTTGCTGCTCTTATTCACCCACACAGCCTTTTGAATTCAAGCAACAACTTAGAGCTGTACTCTGTGGCTCCAAGAATAAATCTGTGGCTCAGAGCTTGGGAGAGCTGTGGTTTTACTTGTGCTTCTGCTTGATTTTAAAAAGGTCACTTTATCTGTTGCTTTTTCCATGTTTTTTAGTTTAAGTAGGAAACCTTCGTAATCTGGGTATTGCCCCACTGATCACTGGTGCCATTGGGTGGCTATTCAGGATATTGATGTGGTACTTTTTAGACAAAGGCCTCCACCTCAGGTTCGACTGACAAGCAGAGGTCAACCCCTAAGTATCAGAGCTGAGTGCTGGGCCCTCTGCAGGCATAAAGTTGCCTGCCTGCAGACAACCCAGTGGAGGTGCCAACTGGCTGGCAAAGAAGGTGCACCATGTAACTTCAGACAAAAACAAGAAGGAAGTGGAGCAATGGGAATATTTCACACTGTGAGACACAGGCTGAGTACTCTCCTCTCTGTAGCTGTTCACAGCGTGGAGTTGTGCCTGTGTTGGGCAAGTTTAGGACTGCAGTATATTTTTACTAGCATAGAAGTGGATTACCTGTAATAACATCCTAGTGTGAAAATCTGTGGTTCATGGAGCTATAGGATCCTATGTCCCACTTGCTCCCCACAAAAACAAAAATATGCATGCACAAGAAATGCCCTTTTTTTCTGGCAGTTGGTTGGAGTATGGCTTTTCACGTGTTTCTGTCCTACCTCCATCTTGCTGTGCCTTTGATGGCACCATGCCAGCAATTAGGTTTCTGCAGGATAATCACATCCTGCAATGTTTTGCTTTGGTTATTTGTCATGCAGCAACCCACAGCTTGGCAGTTGTGTCCCTGGATATAATAGAATTACAGAGAGAATTCCTCCAAGCAGTCACAGAGGTTTTGCTCTTTGCAAGGTCAGCAGAGACTTGTGAGGGCTGGCGGCTGATGGAAGAGGGGTCCTCTGCCTGGCATGCAGGAGCAGGGCATAGGCCACTCTTACCAGTGCCAGTGGTGCCCTGCCACTTGCTGGAATGTGTTTCTGGCAGCAGATAGCTATAGTGAACGTAAGCTAAATGGGGAACAAGACCCCAGGAAGATATTTTAGCAGTTAGTTCGTTCTTTCTGAGAGAAGATTCACTCAGAGGCTTGGTATAGTTGAGAGTGGTTTGAGGTGGTGTAGAGAGACAACCACTTCCTTGTGCTGACTCAGGCCTCCCTGCCCAGTATGTGAAAACCATGTTAGTTCTCCTTTAATATTCTTTGGAAAAGGCTTCTTTTCATTTTGTGGCAGTTTGGTTTTCTTTTTTCTTCCCTAAGGCTCTGCAGGCACAAGCCTGTTTCACAGCTGGTTTAGCAAGGATGTATCTAATTTAGAGGGCATTGAGGGCTCCCACAAGCCATAGCAACACTGATCACATGAGTAGAGTAATGCACTTAGTAGGGTCTCTCCTGAAATGGCTGCCTGGCACAGTGATGCTAAAACCAATTGGGAGGTAAAGCGCTGAGTAGCCCCAGTACAGTTCCTGCAGTGACGACTCAGGCATGGGAGAGAGTGGGTGCTCTTCTCCCTGGCTGAATATACTTTCTTCTTCCTCTTCTACTGAGATTTTCACCTTTTTTTTTTCCCCCTCAAAGCCTTTCCATGTGCTTGCAATTTTACTTATTCTTCATTTCCCACTTCTGGCACTCAGGACACATAGCTGTGTGTTGCACTTGGCAATGGCACAGCATGTCAGACACCAGCCTGTTATTTTTCTATTTCACACAGTCCTGTGAGATTAACTGCACTCTGCATCAACCAGGCTAATTTGTTGTGGTGGGAAGGGATGTCTGAAGCTCACCTTGGGAAATGCAGCCCATAGTCCACTTATAAAAATGAGCATCTAGTGTGCTATTAAAGCTTGGGAGAATGCGTTTCAGCTGTTAGACTATGAAATGTAAATGGTGGAAACATCACTGATGTATGGGATCAACAAATACAATCAAAGTTTTGAGTATGTAAGATGCTTGAGAGGAGCCAGTGAAAGGGCTGTATGTAATGCCTTTGAGTACAGGCCTGTATGTAATCCCTTTGAGCACAGACTCTGCCTCTGCTTTGGTAATTTACCAGATCCTCCAAATAGAAATAGCTGTCGGGTAGATACAAGTTGTACTTAGTAATACTGTTTAAAGTTTTTTGTTTTGCAATAAGGATGTGGTTTCTTGTGCCAGTTCTGGTAGTGCTCAGCTGAAGCCTTGGGGAGATCAAGGGGAGCTAAAGAGTTCCCACCCAGTTAATCTCTTGTTTGTGGTGCTTACTTCATTTTTGTCTTTAGAGAATTGAAGTTTTAGTATGTGTCTCATCTGGTTTTCACGTTGAACCAAGACTTCCAGATGGTTCTGTTTTATTTCTGAGTGATGATATCCCAGATGTGACGGCAGGACAGCCTCCTAGGTCTTCCTATTGCCATGCGAGAGGATGTCTGGTGGTTCAAAGAAGATGAGGAACATGTGATATGAAAAGGCCTTTGTAGCACAGAGTTAAACTACAATTGCTCTGTACTCAGCAAAAGGTTGTGGTTTGAAGAAATACTGCTTCTGTCAGCCTTGCATAATTGAAACAGTAATCAGCATCCATTAGGTCAGAATATATTGTCAATCCACAGTGAAACAGAAAGGACTACATCTCGGAGAACCTTTTCATTAAGCAAAGAAAATTGGTACCAGTGCTTGGCTCAGCCTAACACTTTGTTCATGGAGCTGAGTGTGGGTAGTGGCTGTGTTTGTTTTCTTTTCATTCATTTCTCTATGCACAGTTATTTTGATTAGGGAACATCCACCTTCCATTCTAGATGAACAATTCTAAAAATTTTTCCCAACACTATCTTGTATACCTATCAGTGCTTGTGAGAAGAGCCATGTTAGAACACTGTTCAGGAAACAGTATTTTGGCTTATGTGATTGAATTCATGCAATCTCATTTTAGTTGAAAAATAGTTATCTGCCAACTGACTACATTTTCTTTTTTCTTTTCTTTGTGGATTTTGTCCAAATAGGTACAGGCTGTGTTCATGAGTAATACTGTGCCTATGAGTAGCTCATTATATGTGTGCATTAATGACATAGCACTGGCTACCTGGGAGACTGTCTAGGTAGCTGCTAGTCAGTATGAAAGGACTAAGCGTTAAAGGGAGTACAATGGTGATTTGACAAAAGTGATAATGAAATATCTTTGTCATGGCATTCTGTGAGGGTAAGGAAAGTAATTAGTGCTATGTCTGATTCGTTAAGTAGAAATCATTACTGCATACAGCCTTGCAAATACCACTATCCCATTACCTGCATGGATGGATGAATGATGATGAAAACCATTTGATGGATGGGTGGGGTCTTGCATATTGACGTCAGATCTAATACATGCAGAACAAGTGATGAATCACTGCTACTTCAGTTGCTAGAGGATTTTCTCACACAATATTTTTCCTATTACCATTAAGCTTCTCTTAGTAGTGAATAAGATCCTTCCCAAACCTTCTTCAGGGCCTCATCATGCTTCCATGCTTGCCCCAAAACCTCCTTTGTTTTTAGGCATGTAATTAGGAGTAACTCGCTCTCATGCTTATACAATCAATAAATCTTTTTAGTTTAAAAATGTCATTTTAATGGACAGAGAAAACATTTTCCTAGTACTCTGTTGCAGGTGGCTTTGGGAAGCCTTGATGTTATGGTAATGAAACATAAAACAAGAGATCAAGGGCTGGAAATAACCATGCTGCATATTAGATGCAATATCAATACTTTCTTTTCTCTTGTACGCTTCATTAATGATTGTGGAGAAGGGAGTTTGCTGGGCTCTTCCCTAGGATCCGTGCACTCTTCTCACATGTGGGCTACCAAGGGACCAAGGCTCAGCCAGGGAGGCTACAGACATGCAGCAGAACTGGCTGGCAATGGATTGTAGGTACCTACTTTCCTGTGGTCAATGCATCTTGATTGTTTGATGGAATTTACTCACCTTCAGTGCAGACTCTACAACGAGTCCACCTGTCCTCTCACTTTGCTGAACTGTCTTGTTCTCTGGAGCCAGACTAGGGATGAATATTCTATGGTTCAGTGTTAGCTTTTGATTTGGTGTATAGCTAACCACATTCTCCCATTGCTGAGAAAGTCGCTGTCCCCTGGATCAGGCTTGATCCAATGCATGAATGAGTTTGGACACAATGAATATGCATAGGAAATATTTGTACTGATATCAAGTATAACGTAATATACCTTCACTCCAAAGTAACTGTTCTTTGTAGCAGGAGAAAGTCACCCCAGACTTTTCAGTGAATAAGCCCTCGGGGATCCTGATTTTATGCTTTTTCTTACAGTGTATTTCCCTGTTGTTTGCCACTCTTACTGCTTGTCTTTCTCTAGATATAAATGGCTCTTTTTACCACAGTTGTTGAACATCATGAATAAAATGAGATTGTAAATTCCTATAGCGGATGTCTAGTCCACATTCAGGTGCTATACAAATAATGGTCTACTTAAAAAGAAGGTGCTAGGGAAATATGAATCTGCTATCATTTTTACTTCCATAGTATGTATGCCTGAGACTGGGTGTAACTGACACAAAACTATTTAACAAGTCCCTTATTGCAGAGCTCTAGAACAATTCCTCTCCAGACTAGCTTTCTTCTCTCCTCGTGCATTTATCTTTCAGTCTTTTGGACCACAATCATACATTATGCTGGCAGCTATGTTTAGTCATAAAATTGCAGCTAAGAAAAAAAAAATCAATGCATCTAATATGCATCTATTAGGAAACCTTCATTTATCTCTTCAGCATTCCCTTTGCTTCCTTGTTTGTGACCTATTACAAATCTAGGTTGCTGAGGAAAGATAATTTTTTTTGGCAGAGAAGATTTTCATCCATACCTGATGTATTCACTTTGGGGAAGAAGTCTATTCTCCATGATATTTTCTTCTTTTTCAATATAAATTGTGAATCTATCTGTGATAGAGCAGTTTTGAGTAAGGGACTTTACAATGGATTTGGCCCTGGGCTGAGGTGCAGAGAGTGAAGGCCAGTATTAGTGATCCCAAGAATTCTTTTGTGAAGACAATGGCTGCAGTAACCTGAAGGATGGCAACAGACATGGAAGTACACAACAAAGGTACAGTACTGTCATCCCTGACAGTGTTCAAAGCCAGGCTGGACAAAGCCTTGGGTGACATGGTCCAGTGTGATACGTCCCTGCCCATGGAAGGGAGGTTGGAACTTGTGATCCTAAGGTCCTTTCCAACCCTAAATGTTCTATGACTCTATAGTCATCTCAAAAGCCTCTTTCATAGACTCATAAAATAGTTAGGTTTGGAAAGGACATTAAAGATCATCTAGTTTCAACACCCTTCTACTAGATCAGGTTGCTCAAAGCCCCGTCCAGCCTGGCCTTGAACACTTCCAGGGACTGAGCAGCCACCGTGTCTCTGGGCAACCTGTGCTGATGTCTCACCACCCTCACAGTAAATAATTTCTTCTTAATATCAAATTTAAATCTCCCCTTTTTTTAATTTAGCTATTCCCCCTTGCCCTATACTCATATGCCCCCCCCCTTTGCAGCTTTTTTGTAGGCCTTCTTTAGGTACTGGAAGGCTGCTGTAAGACAAAAAAGTAGAGCAGCATGTTAAAAAATATTGAAGCTTTATTTCTCAGCACATTTAAGTTATGTTTTCTATTTTGGAATTAAAATGAACTCCCACAGAATTTTCAGCAAATGAGAGTTCTATCACCTCTTCAGATATTCTCCCATGGGATTTGTACTCCTAGACTTAACAACCTCACTGATGAAGTTGGTATAAAACCAGTGTTCAGTTATGGTGAAAGACACTAGTATGGTCTTAAAGAATTTGCACTGTACCCCGAAAAAAGCTATGACCCTGAAGGAGGGTCTGAATCTTCTCCAGTAAGTTCTGGCCTAAAACATGAGGCCTTGCTTTGCTTCCATGGGGTTTTCCCATCCCAAGTATCTTACTTTTTCAGCTCATTTTGAAGCTATCTGTGCTGAAGGAGGTGACATGGTCCATCCATCTCCCCTTCCCCAGGGGAGTGTTGGAAAGGCTGGCTATAGGGCAGAAGCTCAACTTTCCCTCTTCAGTTTAAGAAAAGCAGCTTTCATGGCTGATGGCCCAGCTCTGAAATTGCACTGGAGACAAAGCAGCTTTTAATAAGGCTAACTCAAAAAAAGCCCAAAAGTAAAGATGTAGGAAATGTGGTATTTGTTGAATATCTCATGCTTGGAGAACTCTGGCTTCATTTTGAGTTTTGGCCATTATACCATCAAAACCTGGCATGTTTTCCAGTGCCTGCAGAGATTACTAATACAAGTCTGTACCTGGAGGCCTGAACCTTGCCTTAACTATTTAATACTGTGCAATGATTAGGCCATGTCTCTAGGTCCATTTATTCCATCAGATTAACACGTCAGGCAAGAGCACATACTTAAAGAGAAGTATATCCTGACAGATACAATCAAACACTGTTTAAATCAAGGGAAATGAATGTGACATTAATCTACCCTGGCATAAGAGCCCATTTAAATGAGTAGGAGGAGGGAGGTGGTACAAGTGAGGATAGATGGTGTGTTTAAGTACAGAAATGAAATCTGTAGAATGACTTCAATGGAGGTGGTTTTGATTGAAGTCGAGTAGTAAAATGAACAAGTGAGAAAGATAAATTTCTTCAAGCTGGAGACAATTCAGTTCAAGAAAATGTGTGTTCATACCAGGGATCTGTAACCTGCTCAGACCCACAGGGACCTGTGGTCTTTAACTGGAACAAACCAGCTCATATTCTTAGTGGAAATCTTAAAATTGTTTTGTACCTTTTACAAATCATTCAGTTTGAGCATGAGTTAGTAGATTAAGGCCAACCAGATTACAAATAAGAGGATTTTTTGAGGATAGAGACCAGTTTGGGTTGCCAGCTGTGAAGTAAGAGAACAAGGGTAAGGCAGGTTTATAGTTGAGAGTGAATTACTGAGGGCCTACACAGGCGGTGAAAGAGTATTGTCACTAATTAACTGGAGCAGCAATGCAAATAAATGCAATCAGGAAATGCAGACATGTAGTGTCATTGGTACTTTGCTCTGTGTGATGTGTTGCATTTGAAAAAGGCAGTAGATCCTAGCTAGTGAAGGTGAATTTCTGGGGTATCAAAGTCACAACTTAGTGTACATGCTGTGAAGGTACTGCTCGAGAGTGCAGAGCACAGGGTCTCTCTGAGAAAAGGCTCTCGGAGAACAGATACAGAGCACTCTCACTTGTAGATGTATCTGCGGGTGGGTTTTTTTTACGTCTGACATAGAGGTATGAGTTTTGCAGGAGGCTTGATGTGGTGTGTGCTGCCCTCCTGCCAGGACTCTGCAACTCAAACCACAGGTAAATTAGGCTTTTAAGAGACAAATGCCACTTAGAATTGTAGAATCAACGAGGTTGGAAAAGACCTCTAAGGTCATCAAGTTCAGTTGTTTTCCTAGGACTGCCAAGTCCACTAGTAAACCATGTCACTAAGGGCCTCAGCAATGTGGTTTTTGAATGACTTCAGGGACAGTGATTCCATCACTTCCCTGGGAAGCCTGTCTCAGTGCCTGCCTACCCTTTTAGTGAAGAATATTATCCTAATATCCTGGAGCATGAGTAGCTCTTCAAAGCTGCATAAAAAACTTTCTTCTAACTAAATGCCACTTCAAGTACCAGAAAAAGAGATGAAGATTGAAAAGTGCTTGTTGTGCTGTTCTGGAATGGCTAGTTAACTGATGCAAATCTAGTCCAAAGTGACGTTAGAGAAATCAGACCTAAGCAGTAGGTGTGAGTATTGTGTAAGTCTCACCAGGAAGAATGCTAAGACTAGACTGAGCTTGCTAAGTAGAAATACTAAATTTTGTAATCATAGTGAGACAGAAATAATCCTGAGACTACCGCCTTTCTGTTGAACCTTTTCTTTTCAAACTCAAAAATATATCCTGAAGGTATAACTGCAAACTATTATTGCACCTTAAAAATAATTTCTTATTATTGTTAGAATCAAGGAAAAGCTTTTTTTAATAAAGCACCTTACAGATACAGTTGTTTTTTGGGGTTTTTTTTTTGGTTGCGTTTTTTTTTGTTTGTTTGGGTTTTTTGGTGGTTTTTTCTTTTGTTTTTTTGGGTTTGTTTTTTTTTTGTCCAGCACTTTATTTCTTTAAAGGTTGTTTTAGCCTCCTTTGACCTCAAAGAAGTTGGGCCATGACATTTATAGAACCAAGGGCAAAGCATTCATGAACAGCGGGTGAGCTGTGTCCTGTCACATACCTCTGGGCTTGTGGAATAGGGTTCCTTAAAGCTAGGCTTGGATGAACCTTTCCTTTCTATATGACCACTCTGCTTCCCTGTTCTCTTTTTTTTGGGGCAGGGCCACTATGCTAGGAGAAAAATGCATCTCAGTAGGTCTACTCTTTATTAGGAGTTTCTTTCTCTAACGTTTTCACTTACACACATGCTACATCTTTTCTAACACAATGACTGTTTTGTCATGCTGAATAAGTTTTTCTAGTCTTCATCTTACATTTGGAAATGTGGGCTAAACTTCAGAACAAAGGATATGATAAAAGAGAGGCACTTTCATTATGAGGACAGGGAGCTCTTGAAGTACACTCCTGAAGTCTGCAAACAAAAACTAGTCATCAAAGAGAGCTGCCTGTTACAATGTGCTGCAGAGATGAGAGTAAACCCAAATGAAATATTATGCTTTTTAGTCACTGGTCCTGCTCCTGAGTGATGAAAGGGCTCTGATGACTTTCTCCTGAGTCAGAGCTTTCATTGCCCTTGAGAAAGGGTTGCATTGGTTATATAAATGGCAACTAATTGAAGCACCTTGTAGCCTGGGAAACTCCACAGCAGAGAAACACAAGCCTCTGTAGGTGGCACACAGAAGTTATTGATCAGGAAAAGTATATATTTTCTTTTTTCTTCTAAGTTGCAATGTTCCTGCTAATATATTTATTTCTTATATCCTACATCCAGCCCCCAGAGACTCAAAAGATGTCATGCAATATCATTACAAAATCAAACTCACGTTTGAAATGCACAGAACAAAATGAGGAAGCCCTCATTTGAACTAGAGCAACCACTCTTGCTATTTTGCCTGAAACTGTGTCTATATCCCAGATGAGAGCTCTTTCCTATGCTCATCTTCTAAAGATGTAAGACCTACTTTAGCGAATGACATTTCTGAATATGAAGGGCAGAGCTGTGAGAAGCCCCCAGGATATTGGAGTGGCTTCGATTCCTCTCTCTACTGAGTTTGTTTAACCGTGCTCTATCTACAGTCTATACAATTAATTAATGTGTGATAGATTAGTAACTCCCAAATAGGAAATCATGTTTTTACTGCAGGCTGTAGTAGGAAGTGCATAGGGTCTTATTCTGACATTGTTTTTGCAGATAAATCCTGATAGCAACTCTACTGAGTCTATCAGGCTGGCAAAGTCAACACAAGGAAGATCTGATAGGGCACAGCAACCAGCAAAGCCACCCATCACCGTCATATCTGCATCAGTCACAAATATACAGGCACACACAAGTATACTATGCTTGATCTCAATCCTTTTGCTCAATGGGACGAAACAACATGCATTCAGGGAAAAGCAGAGCTAAAGAAGCAAAGCAGTCTGTCTAGTGATATTCTGCAGCCATTGCTGCTTCAGCTTAGTTTTAATTCATCCTTGCAGAACTCTGCTGTGAGCACGTTTTCTGTGTCTCTGGCAGCATTGGTGCCAGCCTCTGCCAGCCAGGCTTGTATATTTCTGTACCTCTGTGCTGTGCAGCACTGGGGCTTCCACATGGCTGCAGGGCAGAAGTAGCCCTTGCTCTTACTCATATTACTGGCAGAACTAGTTATAGCTGCAGCAGTGGGAAACCGCAGCCCCTGACTTCTTCTCTACAGAAGTGCATGTGCTAATAACGACTTTCCACAAACCAGGCAACACTTCCTTGCTTTTAAAGGTAGAAAAGCTGTCACTTTGCAAAAGCAGTTTGCAAATTAGTAGAGTAATATAAACCAGTGATGGTTACCTCTTAAATCTGTTCTGTCTAGGTTGTTAAATAGGGCAGGTTGTACTGAGGACTGGAGAAGCATGGCTGTTTTATGAAAGTGGGATTACCATACCAAAAGAAAGAGCTGGTTTTGTTGCATATAAATATTAGTGTTCTGTTTAAAATCTTGGGTAAATGCAACCCTAATGGCAAATCCACCCACTATTAGTATCCCATCAACATAAAAGGATTGTTGGTGAGAAATCCTTTGAGACACATCTGTAAGTGCTGTACTTAACCCAATTGCTCCTAATCAAATAGATTTATATATACAATCTGAAGGCTGGAATCGAGCACAGTGTGTTTTTTTCCTCTGGTGAGGGTTTTGATAAAAGGTCAAACCACATTAATACTGTGACTGTGGTCTGCAGTGCAGTCAGCCTGTAATTTTGTCTTCCTCAGTAAATCTCAATAGGTTTGTATTTCTGCACAGCCAATCTTGAAATTGTACCTCTCCTGGTGGGTGGAAACACATTTATTCCAGTGCGGTACCAACAGCGCATGTTAGGTTTTGTTATATTTGTGTCAGCATATGACCCTCAGAATTTATAGCTCTTTTTCAGCAAAAAACCCATACATTCCTATGAAGTTCTGCCCCATCCCCCATCTAAATCTCACCTTGTTAATCAGTCTTTGCAGTTATTTTAGATGGTTGCAGTGATGCTGCAGTATGCAGTGACTTCAGGTGACATTTTGCCAAGAGACCACCCAGCTATGCTTGGGCACCGTCTTCCATCATATGCTGCAGTTTGTGCTCGTGGTATCTGATGTGACTGCATTTCACTTTTCCTTGGATCGTATGTTCTTCTCTTCCATTTAGTTTTGTCACTTTTCCACTTCATGATTTTCTGAAGTCAGCCGGCCAGACTCTCTCCATCCACCTTTTTCCCATGAAAGGGCTCTTAGCTGAATAGCACATGTTTAAGGTTCACTTTCCATAAGTGTTCCTCAAGATTCTTTGGCAACCTGCACAGTCAAAAAACAGTTATGCCAACAAACCTGTTCTGAAAATAGCTGTAGAAATTTGCATTCTGTCCCAGTTTCTGGCACAGGCTTCCCTTCTAAGGGTGGAAAATTGTTCAGTTCTTATCTGTCTCAATTCTCCGGCTCTAAGGTGGGAATAATAACATTTCCTTTCCCCAGTGATTTCTCTGTATATTTAGATTAGGAGCACAAAAAGGACAATGGCTGCCTCATTATGTTCTAGGGTAGCTGCTAACAGTCAGAATTGCTTATCTTGGCCATTATTAATACATATAAAAAAAAATGCTTTCAAATACAAAGGAGAACTAGTTTAAAATTTGAACCCATACTGATTTTCAGTATTTTCCGAAGTCTAATTAGTAACAAATGAAGGTAGTTCTTCCTCATGCTATTTTATTGTGCTGCTTTGCTGTGTCATGTTACTCCTGGTAAGTCACTGTGTCACCCATGTCTTCGAAGTACTTTCCTGAGGTTGCTGCTGATATGGTGCAGTGCTGTGTAGCTTTCTGCTTTGTCAGCACATCTTCAGAATCTTTTTTTAATGGCTATCTAGAAAGAGGATTTTGCTGTAACTTACCATTATAATTGCAGACTAGGCCCCTACATAGTCTATCATTCCTCGTGAGTATTTCCATACTGCTTGTTTCTGTTTTGCTTTGATATTTACGAGTTCTGAATAGTGAGAACAGCTGGTTGGGGGGTTGTATTTCCTCCTGACAGAGAAAAAAAAAGAACAAAGAGTGCACTCGTGGTTTCTTCTTTTGTAGCTGTGTTTTCTGTTTGCTGTTGTTGGGGGGAGGAGTGTTGTGTATGTGCGTTTTTGTTTAATTTCTTAAATCTTCACCAGTACGTGCTCCTCTGGGGATTTTTTTGTTTTGTTATTGTTGGTTGCGGGGTTTTTGTTTGATTTTTCTGGGGGGTTTTTTTTGTTGCTTTTTTTAAAATCAGTTTTTGTATTCCGAACAGGAATCATCTGAAACGGAACACTTTCCAACTTAAACACGCTCTTTTGCTGGAAATGTCCACTTTGGTAGAAAAGTAATTTTCCTTCAGAAAGACAATAAGACCATTTCTGCAACAGTGAGCACATAGCACATCTGTGATTGTTTTTATCACTTGTCTGTAGTGCTGTTAATACAGATGGGGCTCTGGGTTCCTTGAAATTGCTCTGCTGCCAAATGTTGTACACCAAGTGCAAGGAAGTGTGAACATCTATTTTTCAGGTAGTTCTTCATACTTTTTCATCTCAAGAAATAAAGAATCATGGAATTAACTAAGTTGGAAAAGGCTTTTAAGATCACAAGCCCAACCATTATGGTGGTATTACTTTTGAAAGTGGTCAGCAAGCCTCTAACCCCAAGATTTGTACTTTTAATTTCTGCATTATTCGGAGGGGAGAGTGCTTTGTGTCTGAAGCAGTTCAAATGAGTACTAAACTCTCCTCTGGTTTTGAAAGCATGACAAGTGTTCACTTAACCTCTTTTATTCCTGTTACCTGTCTGCAGTATATCTAGTTTGCAAGTATATTTTTCTAATATACTTGCATTGTTTTTAACAAGCTTTGATGTATAGGTGAACCGACGTCTTTATATAGTATCTGACTGCAATCTACTGAGCTAAAATTTGTGGCTCAGCTGACTCTCCTCTCTTCAAATATAAGCAATTCATTATTTTTATGATTTTACCCATACCCTGACCCTGGAGAAGCAAAAGTCACCTTTCACTTTGAGACTTGTGTCTGGCAAGGTACTTTTCCTGCTAATTACCAGAGCTGTTGATTCTGTTGTCAGGTTACACAGTGGAGAAATAGTGCCTGTAAATGTCCATTTTCTACCAGTGGAGTGAAGAGTTAAAAGCAGGATTGTAAAAGGATGAAAAGCAATTTCGAAAGTGTTTCTGCCTTTCTCACTATATGATTGCAAGATTTCAGATTTTCATTCTGTTTCCAAAGGAAGGATTGGCTCCTGTTTACCAAGTGCAGCTGCAGGGATAATGACCTGTGTGGTGAGGGGGTGCTGCAGTTTTGGCAGATTACTTACCAAGATATTACTTCAGAAACCCCTCACAGCAACTTACAATGGATGTAAGATAAAAACCCAGCAGCTCCTTGCAAACAAGGGTAACTCCACGGTTATATGGTAGCAGTATAGAATCATAGAATAGTTAGGGTTGGAAAGGACCTTAAGATCATCAAGTTCCAACTCCCCTGCCATGGGGCAAGGACACCTCCCACTAAACCATGCCACCCAAGGCTCTGTCCAACCCAGCCTTGAACAGTGCTTTATCTCATGGTAACACAACAAATAAGTTTAGTTATCACTGAAAGTGGTGAATTTAATCCAGGGCTACCTTTATGCTAGACATTAAATTTTAAGTTTGACTGAGACATTTTTGCCCAGCTTAGCAGAAATGTGAACATTCATCTTGCTATCCAGGTACACTGTAGTATTTCGTGCTAGGAATCGGCACCATGAGCAGGGTCCCATATATCAACCTGCCTATTCATAGTTTCTGCATCCATATCAATATCTTAATTTACATCTCATGCATACAAAGAGGCAATGGCACAGGAGGATTAATGAATAAATAGAACTGTTTATCTCTGTTGTAAGAATTGGTCTGTTAAAGAAAATATTCTTTTAGTTCAACATACAGGGGTTTTGAAAGACACAAATTTTGTAACCACAGTTTGCCCAGGGACAGTACTGAACCGTTGTCACTGGAGGGTTTTAGGCATACTCAATAGCACCTCTGCTCTTCTTTTATAAGAAAATAGAAAAGCATTAACATGCATACAGGAGTTCCCTACGAGAGATGTGTCTTGGGAATCTGTGATAAGATCTGATGCATCTTTGTATGTGCTTTGCAAAGTCCAAGGGTTTCTATTGATTTTACAGTTCTGCAAGAAGCTGGTTACTTCCTTCTGTTCTAAACGTGTTATAACTCACAGATGTGGCTACTGTGATTCAGCTCCCTGGTCAACACAGGTACACCTCAAAGTCTGTCTGACAGTGGATAGATTTTTTTATTTTTTAACAGATTATTTTTGTTTTGCTGCCCCTCAAGCACATCAGTCTTTGAAGTTAAAAGTCTTCCCAAGTACAGTTAGTGAGCTTGCTTCAAGGAGAGTGCTGATCTGGCTCTTGATCATCAAAAAGCCTCTGAAAAGCTCAATTTTGCCCTTTGAAAGCATCTGGGCATCTTCAAATACTTTAAAGTATATTGAGTATTTATCTTCTTTTTGCGTATGGAAAAAGTGGAGATGATATGTATTTTACAGAAAACTATGGCCTTTCATACTTATCTGTGAGGTTTTAAACAGCTCACTAGGGTCTGGTTCCACTTCTCTGAGACAGATATTCTCGCCACAAACCATTTTCTACAGATAGTTTGTTATTCTCTGAGTGTACTGACCTTAGCTTTCAGCAGGCAGCATGCTGCTAATGGGGCAGAGAGATGGAAACAATAAAATCTTGAAGAACTTGTCAGTAGCGCTGGAGCCTGATTCTTTAGCTTCAACTTTTTCTGCATTGTAGCTTCCTGTCCACATGGACAAGTATTTATGAGAAAAATATTCCACTTGTGTTTGATTATTTTAGTTTGTATAAGGCTGCATGGGATCATTATGGAAAAACACAGATGGGATCATTATGGAAGAAACAGGCTCTGAACTTCAAAATAAGAATTTAGCATGAAAATGTTTCAGTTGTTTTTCTGTTTGTTTGTCTGGGTTTTTTTTTTTTTTTTTTAGCTTTTTTTTTTTTCCTTATGAAAATGATTTAAGAAAGATTACTTTTATTTTTTTCCAGTTTCTTTTTGCATCCTCAGATAAACCCTGCTCTGAAGGTTCTGTATGACCATCGTCAACCATGATTGGTTTCTGCTTCTGTTTCTTCCTCACATTCAGTATTTTGCCTAACTCTAGGAGTTACTTCTCTGGGGAGACTGAGAGGGGAAAGTGTCTTTCTTTTCAAAACAGTCTCTCCTTTGAGGTTTGAAGGAGCTGCTATACCTGAAAATAGTACTACTGAGTGGATGTCCTCAAGCCTGTGAGGGTTCTTTGCATTTTTCTGGAAAAAGATGATGAAAAGCTTTATATAGTTCCTCTGGTGATATGCCACTTTGAAGATGTATTTATCTGAATATTGATTGAAAAGCAGAGCACAAGATCTCAAAATCAAATTACTCTGAACAGCACTTGGAGCTAAACCCATGGTGCTTTCTTAACCACAGAGGATGAGGAGAGCTAGGAAGCCTGTTGCGCTGCTCCTACTGCCTTCGGGCATAGCCATGTTTTGTCTTAGCTGTCAGCTTGTCTTTGTGAAACAGATAGTGCAGATATTTTCCTCTTCTTTTTTTTTTTTTTTTTTTAAATTAAGGTCGTTTATGTATGTAAGTCTTCTGTCTTCCTTGCGATAACTGGGATAACAAAGTCTGCTGATGTTGTCTGTCTCAATATCTGCTTTCATACATTTGACCCGCTTGTCATATTCTTGGCATCACAGCCTGTGTGTTCTGACAGGACTGCTTTGGAAATGAGCTAATGACACATATGGGGGATTTGCATAGATACAGTGGACCCCTGCACAAGTGTGTGGCATGAAAGCTTTAGGAACATGGAGAGTAGCTCTGTATTGTATTGTTTGAAATGTACAGCACAGCAGGGCTGGACCTATTTAAAAATCACCAGAGGTCTTGCCAGTTAACTTCCCTTTCATGTAATAGAAAAGAAGGTTGAATGAGTCATGTGAAGCCAGCTATGAGATGAATATAGACAAAGATGTCATATCCTCATGCATGCAGCTGCAAATGGCATATCTACTTTGCCATCTGCAGATTAAATGGACATAGTGTCTCAGCGGCTGCTGCAGGGCTTGGTATAACTCAGTTATCATTAGGCAGATTTCCTGTTGCCTAATACCCAAACACAATAGTTGTTTAGTGTCAGACTTGGGTTTCTGGAGTAGTTTCAGAACCCACCAGCCAGAGTAAGTAGCTTTATAACACCACCACCGTTAACTAATTGCACTCACTAGCAGAATTATGAAACCCAAGAGGATAATTTGGTGATTCATGAGTATATCTCTATGAATTTTTCATAGGCAGTTTATATTTTAACTGATACTTAAAATTCAAAAGTTTTCCCACCGATCTGTTTGCTCTGATTTCTTTCCTCCTGGTAATTTGGGGCTTTCTTTTTGAACAATTAGAAAAACAACATTCTGTTTAATTATAATATTTACAAAACCAGCTTTTTTTCATATTGCAAGTTGTAACAAGTTTTATGTCAATTAACATCTATATTTGCAAAGACACATCGGCATTGACCTTTAAGTACCATCCATTTCATTCGCAAATTGGACAGTTGAATGTGAGTGCTTGATTTATAAAAAGCATTCAAGGACAAATTATGTTAAGCATGTAATTAATCTTCATAGCAAAATACTGTAACTCAAATTGTTCTGGTATTCTGATGATGACTGATATTGACTGAGCAATTTTACCTCTATCTAGAATCTTCAAAACTTGTTTGTAAGTTCGTTCCAAAAGGCCAAAGCTGGGAGAAAATCTGTGCTCTTCATACTGAAATCTTTGACGCAGTCACGTAATTCCCATTTGCTTCAGTGAGTCACCCGTGTGCACAAAGATGAGAATTCTCCCTTGTTAGGGCTTTAAAGCTTTCCTTTGGAGTTTTCTTCCTTGAATATTTTATTTTTAGCTTTGTTATGGTAAGAAGATTTTTCTGACATTTCACTGATCACAAAGCAGCTGGCCCCATAAAAAATAAAGCACACGAACAAAGAAACAAATGACTAGGTGTCTGGGGGAAAATGCAAGTTCTGTGTCTGAGCTGCAACAGATTGTCATCATTAAAACAAAGCATCAGCAAATGCCACAATGATGGGCATTAAGGAGTAGAAGCACTTTCTCAGGTTGAAAGACAAAAGAAATGTGGCACTTCAATTAAGCCATTGTGCATTTTGGGTGCATCACCTAGCTCTGATAACTTTTAAAATTCTAAAATAATGGTGTTAAATACAAAGATTATGACAACAATACTGTAAGGTGCATTTGATTTAACTGTAAAAATCATCCCATCCCTTATTCCAGGTCTAAATGTACTGCTGCACAGACATGCCAAGATTGGAGCACCTCAAAATCAAAAAATACATATGCTTGTCCATGCTGGGGGCCCTCTGACAGAGAAGCATTGAAATCCAAATTTAAAACTGCAATAGAGACAATCCCATAGCCACATTATACTACGATCTGTCTTCTATATCTGTAGTATATTTATAGTGGAAGATTGTCTGTGTTCTACATGACATCTGTCTCAACAGCACCCCTTTTGCCCTTCCTGTAAGGGTTTTGCTCCTAAGAAATGAGGCAGGTGAGTGATGAAGGGATCTGTAGCTACATTCTGGAAGGAGACATGGGAAAGATTTGGCCTTCTTGTTGTACCAGCTCTGTAACTGGTGGAAGTGAGAGAGCTCTACCAACTCCCAAAGACTTTTCTTGTCATAAGATGTAGGCAAAAGAAATGGCTCATGAAGGGCAAAAACCTGAGCCCAACGGTATCAGGAGGGTAGGTAGTTAATTTCTTCCCCTCCACCCTCTCCCCTCTCCAAGTTTTTTATTAAATCCTTTCTCTTGTAAGTTTTCCATTTGTTTTCTATTTCTATTTGATTTATTTGTCTCTGCTTATCTATATTGCATGAGTCATCATACTGTTAAATAACTTCATTAAGGAAAATTAATAATCTCCTTAAAGTTACTTATATGTGTGTCTCTTCCCTCCACTTATGGTTGTTTTCTCCTGGCTATTGGAAATTAAAGTGGGTTTAGTGTGGAATTTTCATAGGACTATTTTTTTTTAGATTTTCTCTTAAAAGCTTTTTAATCAAAAGCTGGAACTGAAATCCAAATGACTTCTACATTTTCCAAAGGAATAGGTCAGCACTCTGGGTTTCTATTAAATGTTACATTTTTGTAAACAAAGAATTGTAACCTCAAGTTGACTAAAAATGTTCTTAGGCAGACAGCATCCTGGCTGCTGGCCCAGGCAGCTGCATTGTTTCTCCTGGGGCTGGGTTTCTGGGCAGTCAGGAGTGATGCAAAGTCTGCAACCAAGACTTCAGAGTAGGACAATGATGGGAATGAGTGTATTGTTGTGTGGGGATGATTTCCTTGGTCCCTTTTCAGCAGCTTTCATTTCACTCCCCTTCTTTCCATTCAGTTTTCTTTCCTTATTTTTCCCTTTTCTCTTGTCTTCCACCACTCGCTTCCTTGTCACCTTGCCTTTTTGCCTTCACTTTGCCCTTGAAGTAATGTGCTAACATGATCTTATACTGGCAAAATTTTGCAGGGTCACATCTCCTGCAGAAAGTCAAGGTGGGTTTCAAGACAGGTTCAAAGTGTTACTTCTTCTGCACAACCCAAAGAATTGGGTCTATACCTGAAAACACACTTTCTTGTTCATCATGTGGTTGCTTAGCTGATGTCTCACAAAGCCAGGATGAATTTTAATTCATTGTGGTTCAGTGAGAAGGACTTCTCAGATCTTGGAGTAGTCTTGTGGCTGTACAGAGCATTCCCTTTCTCTATAGCCAGCTATCAGAGATAGGTCTTTGTTTTAATTTCAAGAGCTTGTTGGTTACACTGTTTGCTTTATCAGCTGAGGAAAAGAAATCTGATGTATGTGTTTGATCAAATATTTAGGCTTTTAATACTAGCAGCTAGCATGCTACACAAACTATAATTTATTTCTGTTTACAGCACTTCTGTTGGAAGTATCTTTCTAATCTACCTAATATATAAAAATGCAGACATGCTAAGATTTTTTATTATTATTATTATTGTAGCTATCAGTCTTCATTACTATATTATGAAGCAACAAGAAATAGACTTCTCTAAGGACTTCACGTCCTATTTATTAAAGGCAATGCCTCATGTTATCTGTCAGAGTCCTGTACATTGCGCTGGGTGATCTTTTTTGAAGAAACTTGATTGGGTGGTGTAGTTTTCCTGCAGGCTTTAGGTGTAAGATTTTGTCACTTTTCCAGATGAGATGACATGATCCTTCCCTCAGGTCTGATGCTCAAGGGAGCATGACTCAGAGGTGAGCCTGGGCACTAAATTTCCAAGTTTCCAGTGAGATAAAAATCAGGGTGACTTTGGTCCTTTGGCTTCATGACAGACAATCCCCACATGCCACCTGCAGCCAGGTTCTCAAGGCAAAAAATTACCTTTCCCACTGTCTTTCCCTCTCTGTCACCAGTGGACAGCAAACTTAAAGTAGTAGTTTTGTAACCATATTTAGCTTTCAGTTTGCTTCCACTCCAGTCCTGAACAAAGGATTTATAACCCAGGAGCTAATCAGTTTTTTCTCCCACTTGCAAATCTTGGTTAGAAAAAAAGCAAGCATCTTCTCCTTGGAACATTCTTTTCCTCTGGAGGCTTCTCCCCACTTGTTATCTCTAGGTATATGTGGTTTAGCTCTGTCTCTTCCTGTAATGCTTTCACATGCATTGTTACAGTGAAATTATCAAAGTATTTTTATGCTCAGACAGTGAGTGGATGTAGGTCTTTGCAGAATAAACCTTTAGAAAAAGAGATCTGTTTTTTCCCCTCCCTTGCTGTCTTATATGGAAACCAGTTAACTGATGCTTTGGTTACTTCTTGAGGCACAAAACCTGGCAAGGTAGACCAAGGGAGCAGGAGGAGTTTAACCCCCAAAGCTTGTAGGGAGGCAGGCTCAGAAGTGGAGTCTTGGCTCTCACACTTCTAATTGGAAGTTTTTACAGCCTTCACAGCCATAATACACGTGGGTGTGTAGCTAAACATGGAAATGTAAATGGAACCCCAGGATGAAGGAGATGGGCAGTAACAATGTGCTTGACTGGCTGAAGCCTGCTATGTGCTCTAAACTTAAATTGGCTGCCCTGGGCTTGGCTTCAGTGTATGAACTTGTATTTGAAGTAGTCATTCAAATTTGTGTGGCAGACAGGAGCAGCACAAATAATGGTTAGCTGTTTATTGCAATGTTTGCCCTTAATAACTAATCTAATGGTAACATGAGCATAATTACAGATTCAAATTAAGCTTTTATTTAAGATATGAAACAACAAGCAGAACTTGAGCATTGTCCATTCACAACCAGAACTGTTTCCAGCTTTTGGGCTCAGCAGTGTGCCAAGGTCTGAAGTCACCCATGTACCTGACTGGAGTCCTTCCTTCCCCTTTTACAAAGCGCCTTCTTATTGCTCCACAAGTGAAAAATTAATGGACCTTCTTTCATTTGCTTTTGCGACGAGAAGGAAGCACTTCCATTAATGACACTAAGAATAGGATTTACTGTAACTTGGCCTCAGATGGTATTTGTAATTCCCACACATCCTGTAACAATATGCTTTCTGAACTTAAATGGATATTGCCACACTGACTGTTGCAGAAAAGCAGAAGGAAGATGATGAAGCTGCTCCTACAAGCTATTTTTTTTCCTAGGCAAACTTATTGGCCTCCTGTTTAACACCTTGGCAAGAGAAAAAAAGCCCCCACAAACCTTGACATGAAAGTGGACAGGTTGCAAGTGTATTCTACCAGCATGTCTGTAGTGGGGTGATCTCCTGCAATTTATTACGGATGTGAGGGGTGAAGTATTAAAACTAGTTTTCCAGTCTCTCATGGTATGATCTGGGAAGGGCACTTAAGCCATATTCAGCTTCACTTTTCCCATTCCTTGGCGAAAACTCTCCTCCACCTTTTCAATCAGTTCCCCTCAGCAGCTGCATCCTCTAGCAACCTTCTACTGACCACTTTGCACACAATCCCCCAGTCCATGCTCTTCTGGGGTAATGCCGATTGATGAATTGGTAGTGTTCAGCACCAGCTGCCTCTGATCCTTGACCCCTTGCCTGAGGCTGCCTGTAAACCTGTCAATCATGGAAATGTATTTTTGTGAAGTCAACTCTTTAAGCAATTAAGGATCCATATGTAGGCAGCCAGCACAACTTACATGGTGCTTGGGCCAGCTAAAACTTCTCTTATGCATTACCAGCCTCTGAGTAAGCCAGTCCTTTGCAGAATTGATAAATACCAGCCATCCATCATCCCCTGTGTGGTTTAAGAGTATAATTTCATGAGCTGCCTGTGGGGGAGAGAATCGTGAGAAGATGCTGCGTCAGTGTGTGGGCTGCAAGAGGGACAAAGAGGTGACTTTAAATTTATGCTGGAAATAGAGAGTGAGTAATAATGTGCCCACCACAGACCTTTCTTCAGAAGAAATATGCAAATGAAAAACGATTAGAATGACAGATTTAACTACCAACTGAAAATGAAGCCAGGAAGCTGAGGTGTGAGCCAGCCCTCTGGCAAGGTATGGCAGAAACAGGCATAAACCACAAAGTGAGGTAACACAGAGGGGAGAAAAAGGGGTGGGTGAAGTGTGGCTTGGAGCTTGGAAAGAGAATGTTTCTGTGTACCTGCTAGGTTTTTTTTCTTTCCTCCATGGTGTTTTCCCATAATTGATGGAATTAGCAGGACTAAAGCGACATGATGCTCCAGACCTGAAATCTGAGTACTGAAGGATTTCTGAGATGAATTCAGACTAGAATACTGTATACAGGGGGCTGTGGGAAGGCAATCGGAGATTTTGCCCTGGACTTTAAGACAGATGGATATGAATAAGACCACCAGATCAGGCCCTTTGAAGGCATTGTAGATAGGGCTTGTATCCAAACATTACTGCATTGTATATAGCAAAAAAAGGTTTAACATGCATGCATGAAATGGAAAATAAACTGATAGAAAAACACAGAGACTCTATTTGAGATGATGGAATGATTGCCCTGATGTGATATTTGTTATCTGTGGTCTCCTGCATTCACCTGTAAGCAATTCTCCAGCATTTATCAGTCAAGATGAAATAGGTTTTTACTAGTTAAAGAGAAGATTTTCTTAAAAGAAAGTGTCTTTTCCTGCACATGCTCTGGAGAGAGCGTCCCTTTATTTTTCCTGTTGCCATTTGTGATGAATAACTCAATCTTGTCTGTTTTTATTCATATTCCTGCTTGCAATCCTTAAAACAGCAGAGTCGTTCAGTGAAAATCATCTATTTCCCATCCCCCTTCTTCATTTCCTAAGAAAATAGATACTTTGAAAGGCATGAAATATAGTGCCAAGTGCTGCCTTCCTAAAGAATGTCTAAAATTCCTGTGAGACAATGCATTGTTTCAAAATAAAGCTATTTCAGGCAATTCTATCCTCTTATGTACAAAGCTATTCATCTGAGAGACTTTTTTTCAGCACAAATATCCTTGCTCTGGGTTTTTATGTTTTAGAAAGAAAAAAGAAAGTGTTTTGGAAGATCAGTTTCATATTGTTACAGTTTAAAACAAAACAAACTAAAACAAGAGTCTGTAGAAGTTCAGACCAACGGCCATTCTTGTCCGTGTCTAGTCAAAGCCAGCACAATCCCTTTGGAGCATCTTTTAAAACAGCATTTATTTTACAGCCTCTGGTGTGTTTTTTTTTTTTGTCAAATGTTACTAAGAATCCTGTGCCATGCTTAACTTTTAAAAGAAGAGTGTAATGGGTTTGGTTTTACATGCACCATGGTCTTACATAGATCTTTGTGTACTGGGAACTACTCCCCAAAACTGATGAATGTCTCCATGTTCCCATCTCCATGCCACCTTTCCCAGGATGTTGGCACTGTGTTTCTTGATGTTTGGAGTGGTTAGCAGGAGAGAGAGCCTCCTGTACTGGAGCACCAGCCTGTTACAAGCCAGTTTATACCAGCAAGTATGTGGCCTATAGTTTTTTATTCACGAAAACAGGCCTGGAAGGCTATGAGAAGTGTTTTAATTTCCAAAGGAAGTATGTTATAGAAGTCAAGTAGGTTTTGAGAACCTCAGCTGCTGTTCTATGTACTCACTTCATGCATGAATTTATTGCAGGCTTGAATAAGGAAAACCTGGTTAATACTGTCACAGTGAAAGACAGAATGAACTCAAAAGTATGGATAGAGCAATGATGCCTTCATTTCTTTCACTTATTTTGCAGAGGGCAGGGCCTAGACCATTAGCGCTGCCTTCTTCCTCAGCACCAAGCCTGCTCGCTGAAATTAGAGATCCAAAACTATTTTGCTAGAGCCTGCATTTTGACTGCATTCCAAGTCATTATTTTTTGCACTAAAATGTGTAACATGCTCTCTTGGAAGTAAATTGTAGGTGTCCTACCAGACAAAGACTTAAAGATGGCCCTTTAAATTTCAGTGCTGATGGAGGAAGCTGGTTTTAGCAGCCGTTGGTATTTAGCCAGTTTGCAGTGTTGTCAGAAATATATGCTCTTTTTTGCAACAACAAAAAAAATCCCAGAAACATCCTTTCTTTTAGAAATATCTGTTAAATAAAACAAAAAGTGGAAAAAGAAAATTAGCAGATGCTAAGGCACAAAACTTTAACATACAGACACTGCTTTCTGAGAACTACCATTAGAGCCAAATTAAAATATAGTGGAGATTTTCTAAATAAAACTGTCAATGAAGAAAAGTTTTTATGTTGACAGTAAAGCAGATGATTTTTTCCCACTCTGAGGTTTTGTAATGTTTCAGTATATCTGGTTGACTTACGGCACACTTAATGACAGGTGCAGGAGAGAGGATTGTTTTGCAAATGGCTCAGAATGAGCAAAGCTGAAGGCCTGTGCTGAGGGGCTGCATTTGGAGGCAAGAAATGGGTGGAGGATATACACAAGGATGCACATCCGTAACATGGAGAACAGTATAAGGAAAGCATTTATGGATGTGAGAAGAAGTGTTACCTAGGTGGGAGAAGCCCCGCATTGTAAGTTACGTCTTGGCAGTTCAGGAACTGAGATGCAGCAGCAAAGTAACTGAGCTCGGGTATTTCCTATAGGTTAGGAAAGGTGTGCATCAGCAGCAGTGATAACTGCTGGGGATATTAAGTAGGTAAAGAGGAATTATGATCTCTTACAGTCTTTTAATGCATTGCTAGCATGTTCAGCCAGCACAAATGTCTCCACAACCAGCCTGAAATAGCTATTTCCTTGGGTGTTTCCCCGAAATATTTGCATGGGGAGAAAAGGTCATGCTAAAGGAATTTTTTTCTTCCCATCAATAAAACTGGAGACCTTGTGCCTACTTTAGGGTGGAACAGGCTCAGAGCTCAGCTATCTCCATGGTCTGGCAGGAGGAGAACTGCTGGGGTGGGTAAATGCTGACCTGTCCTGCTGCAGTTGGGGATTCTACATTTTCTATTGGAGAGATATGGAATGAAAAGAAGGCTTTGGAATATTGCTTTCTTGGTGGAAATGCTACCAACTGGATTAAAACTTTAAAGAGTTTACTAATGCCCTAAGATTATATCAATCTGAAATAGTTCTTGGTAGCTTGTATTTGGAATTTGCATTATTTATTGCAAATGAGGAAGCAGAATGGTTTGAGTATTATGGTTTGAAGTGGAGTAAGCATCCCTTTGCCTGGTACTTTCATTATAAGATAATGGCAGCAGTGTCTGCATGTTCTTCATTGTAAATAAACAGACACAGAGGGTCTGGAGTGGTGCAGCAGCAAAAGCCATTTATTGCCTCTCTACCAGCTGTCCTCTGTGCTGACAGTAAGTAGAAAAGGACTGTGAATCCCTGAGCTATAACTCAATCTTAGGTCTCCAGATGCGCTGGAGCTGCTGCTCCCTTCATTGTTTGGTGCCCAGTTATGACTTTGTTCAAGAAGAGGGACTATTGGCAGCTGCACCAGGATCCCCACCTCTTAGTTCCTGAGTCCTGAATTTCACTGCTTTTGGCAACAAACCTGCATTTAGCTCTCCAGAAATGCTATAACTTGGAGACCTCCAAATGCTTCCATAGCTGTCTTCTGTGGTAACCTGAATTGGAGATATCTTCAGCATTTAATTAGACTAGTTATTTCAGCAGAGAGGAGGAAGGAAAAAAAAAAAAGAAAGCAGAACACTTAGAAAAGAACAGCTTTTCCTTGGATTGTGACATCTGAATAATTTAAATTGGTTTTTAGAACCATGGTTTATTTTAATTTGTTTCTTAATATGTTTATGCTTTGCCTTTTGTTCCCCCCCCCCCCTCTTTGTACTGTTTATTTTTGATGACATCTGCAATCCTGGGAAAAGTAAAAAAAGAAAAAGGAAGCAAATTAACTTGGTTCAAGCTACATCAGCACATCCTTTGGAAGATCACAGCAGTCAGCTGTAAAAAATGGGCTTATGCTGAAGGAAAATAAGGAGCTCAGGGGCCTGAAAATGTACTTACCTATTTATTAATCACATCTACCTTTATTATTTTTGTATGACACCAAAAAGTGTTGTTGGCACCTTACAGATGTTCACAAGGGATGTGAAGTGGACTGCTGTGGCATTATTTTATTAAGACCACTCTGCCTTTACCTCTGCCAAACTCAGAACAAAGTCCATCCTTTGACAAACTCTCAGTTTCAATAGTCCAGAAAAGCAATGAGGGAAGAAATGAGCCGTGTGGCTGTAATTGACTCTGATTAAAGAATATAAAATTAGTTCCCGAATACTCTTTCTGCTTGTTGTGGACCTCTACCCCATGATGCTCTGTGTTTTGCCAGCAGTTGTTCTTTTTGTGCCCTATTCCCACCAAGCAGCAGATGAAGTGTAATCTCTGCAGACAGTCTGCCCATTTGACCTGACTGTGGGCCTAAGGAGAGTGAAGGAGATGATGCTCACAAAGATCTTTAGCAGAGAAAGAAAAAGAGAGATCCAACAAAGCTGAAGGAAATAGGCCTGACCAACTGATTGCTATTGACTACAGTATCACTTAGCTACAGCTATGAGTCTTTTCAAGTTGTCCCCATTGGACATGGGCAATGCCATTTGAAAACTTCAGTTGCTCATACAAAGAGCTCCTCTATGGGTGAGAAGAAAGTTCATAGAAAGATATGTATATCTTTGGCCTATTGTTGCCGGTCCACATTCAACACTGATAATCCTGTGTGCTTTCTGGAAGGAGAGGATGCCTGTGGAGTAAAAGAACATGAAGTACAATTGTAATTTTATGATAATTTTGGATGAAAATGAAAAATTACCTTAACTGATATATTTTGCAAATTAATATAAGCCTCAGCTAATATTTCAGTAAGAAAAGAAAGCACCAATCACAAAAAAAAAAAAAAAAAAAAAGACAGAATGAATGACGTATACCATTTACATATTTGTCAAACAATAAATTTTGGATCTTTTCATTTTAATTGAACATTTTGGGTTTTGAAATCTCTTCTTATTTTCAGAAAGCTCAAAGCGAATCAAAAAATTTTTCATCCCCAAACAATTCTTCTTTTCAACCTTTTCTAACTGCTGGGCAAACTTCAATAAGGTTATTTGTGCAACTGAGAGATGTGGTTTCTGAGCAGGTTGTGTTGTGATGAGGTCCTGAACACTGACTCACTAGTTTTGATCTAAGTTCAATAAACAATATGCCCAAGGAGGATGGTGAAGATAATTCTGTTATCATGTCATTCTGTCCTGCCAATCTTCTCTTAAGCATTATCAACTAATGTATGACAGTTATAAAGTGGACTATTGGCTGGTCTGTCTGGTATAGCTAAGCTGTATCCATCAAACATATATCATTCAGAATCTCAAAATGGACTTGAACCTCAGTGTGAAGTTGCAGATAAGTAATTTGTCACATTGTGCTAACTCTTCCTCTGCTTGGTGTGTCCCTTGTGGTCCCATATTGCAATTCAGCATGCTCATTTTAGCTGTGTTTTCAGGATGTAATATGAAAATTACTAGGCATTATGAAAAGGTCAACTCTGTTAGACTCATAGAATAAGTAGGAGGAATGGAGTTGCTCTTAAGTTATTCATCATCTGTCATTATATCTTACTAATCATCCCAAATAATTCTTGGATGGCAGCTCATTAGAGAATGCATGTCCTACAACTGTCTGTGATAGGTGCCATTTCTACTGCAGCTTGTCTTTCTGTTTCATCATGACTCCAGTTGAGATTCTTATTGTGGCATTTTGATTATTGCAAGTACAAAATACATGCAAAGATGTTAACTTTATTAGGAAAAGCCTAAGAGAGAAAAGCTGTGTTGAAGAATGAGAGACTTAGTGAACAGCAGGGCTGTCTTTGGTAGCGAGTACCTATACGTACAATTAACTGAAACCAGACTCAATGGTTTTACAAGATTCAAGAGATCCAAAGCATTGTCAGTAAGAGAGAAACACATGATGTCAAAAATGTTTGACATACTTGGGCTAAAGGAGGCATTAGACAGCATAATAATGGAAGCATTTAACTCCCTAGTACAGCTTAGTCTGCTGTTTGAGCAGAGATGTAGCTTTTGTAAGAACATTCTCTGAAACAACTGCTGATGCCAAAAAGAGCTTCTGCACAGACAGACTGGATGGGGTGAGTCCTTCCAGAGGCATTCTGCTGAAGTTGTGTTCTTCATTTCTGGACTTCACAAGCAAGTCTCAAATAGCAATGTGGAGGGGGAAGGAGTGTATGCAACTGAAATACCAAACTTATTCTTGTAGAGCTAAGGAGCCAACACATGCTTAAATATTTCAAAACTTCCCTTCAAAAGGAACAGGCAGATCCTGTTACTTCAAATTTAAAGACTTAAATGGTCTAAGTAGAAGTCCAATGGAAAACAGCCAGCATTCAGGAGTTATCCTTTTACTAATTTGGAGATCAGAAAAGAAAAAGTGCTTAATGTCTTCTTAATGTTTTCTTCACACCTTAGATGTGAAAGTTTAAAAATTTCTTTTTGTTCTGTGTCTTTTGATGAGGTAAAGGGAGGAGAAAAACTCTTCAAGCTCTACTGGGAATGTGTGTTTCTTTTACTGCCCCTTTAAATGGGAATAGTGGTCCAAGTTCTTTGGTGGAAATGTGCTGCTGAATTTAATGAAGCTACTATCACTAAGTGACCCAGGGAAAGTGAAGTCTGTGTTACTTCTCTTTGTTGCAGGAATTGCAGGTTTTGTAGAGAATGCATTAACCTGGGTTATGATGGGTTTTTTACCTGACTCCTCAGAAAGGTGAGAATAAAGCAATAATCCTTTCAGAAGCAGATGCTGATGATTGCATTTTTGAAGCAGACTCCCCTTTGGGGTAAATAGGAACAGATGTATGTAAGATAACTGGAGTTATGCAAGTTTGTTGAACTCCAAAGGCTGTACTAACTGTTTGCATGGCTGTCTTCTCTAGCAGAGTAAAGCTTGTGATGAAATATCAGGAAAAGACAAGGAGACAGACAGCTTGGCCTCTGACCAGTATTTCAGCCCATCTTGCGAAATGCAGTGGTCACCTTATGCAAACTGCTCTGGCGATATCTGCAGTGCTTCCTCATGCCTCTTCACTAAGTTGCTTTTCAGTAGCCCTCCCACACGAGGAGTTTTTGTAAGACAAAGCCAAGTGGTGCAAAGAGAATGACTCTGCTGTCACACAGCCACTGACTCCATTTCCACACACATCTATGTATGGTCACTGGCAAGGAAGAAATATGTCCCAGCTCATGGTGGCAATTCTTAAATGGGTTGTGAGCATTATTATGGAAAGTACTTCGTTCAATGACACAGCTGCTGACAAAGAAAAAGATTTTGTGGTAGCATTGCTCTTTGATAAGTTGGATCTTGGTGGTATAGGCTTTGCAGATGCAGGCCATAGACCAGCACCACATGTTGGCACCAGAAGGATCAATCTGTGTGAGCAAAACCTGAGTGCTCTGCTGAGCCTGTCTACTTTGCTTAGTGGTTTCCTTAGAGGCAGAGGAGCTTGCTGCATTATGACTAAGAGAAGCCAAAAAATAGGAACATCTTAGGTTTTGTCTAGGTTCTTCCTTTATGTTAAGTGCAAGAAACAATAAATACACCACATTCAGGTGGTACCAATGTAGGTGGCTGCATTGTATGCAAGAGGGCCGTGCTAATCCACTCAAGTGATATCGGTCTTTAGCTCAGTGGTGTGGGCTGGCACATATCTTTTCCTTCTGTGTTCACAGAGATCCTAGCACAGTAGAGTATGCTTTCAGAAACCACTACAGTACAAGTAAGAAATAGATAATAATGTATATTGTTTCCTCCTTCTGCAGATTTTGATCTATTTTTAGAGTTATATGTAAAGTAAGCCATGTAGATAGCTTTTCAGCTTTCTATTTGTCACACTGATGGTAGCTCAATAGATAGCAAAGAGTTCATCACTTGGCTCTTTTCCACCCCATATCCAGCATTTGTTTACAGAGGTTGAATCTGTCATTCCAGTTAACAGGCAACCAGCAAATGATTATCATGGGAGCTCAGTTGTTGTGGGGGTAAGAGGTGGGTTTGCACTGTGGCGTTTGTTGGCAGCCCTTTAAAAAATGAGTGTTTGTAAGAGCAGAACTGTTTCACAGGATTTTCAAGGATGGCATGTTTCAGGTCTCTAGAGTTTTTGTGGCATGGAGTCTGGATGAAAGATCTTTGTGTATGATGCCCTGTAATGACACAGGTAGCAAGACCAGGAGACCTAACCTGGCATTCTTGGCTGTATCCTGTAAAAAAGCAGGTCCTGCCCTTGGGACCTATAAGGCTTCCCCCTGAGCAGCGAGGGGTGGAGTTGGCCAACTCGGCTTTTATTGCTTAGCCACCTCTAGAGGGTGACAATTGGCCACACTGAAAGTTCTTACCATAACTTTGTCATAAGACACTCCGTCATAAGACTTTGTCATAAAGCTTTATGGCAACTTTGTCATAAGACTCTCTCTTATCAGTGCTTTTCTGGCACTCCTTTGCAGATTCTGGTAGCATGGAAGCTGTGGAACTGTATGAAGAATGTGGGCAGCAAACAATCATTTACTCTTTCGTCTAATGCAGGAACTAGAGAGCATCAGGTGAAATCAATGCTTTCAATGCAGTTGAAACATGGTACTCCTCGTACAGGATTTTTGATGCTAATAGTTCACACATAACTTCCAGAAACTCCTTGAGTTACAGATATTTGGAAGGGAGGACAATTTATTGAGGCAAACAAGCTTTGCCTGTACTTTTGCTCTCTCTTGGGTCACAGGAAGGCACTGGGTCTGAGCTAGAATGACCTTTGGTCTGACTTGGTATGATAATTCTTGTGTTGGGATGCATTGTAATGGAACAAAACATAACATTTTGCAAGAATCAAATGGTTTTGTTCAATGTGATTTGGAAATCACTTAAGGGCTTTGCAGCAACATAGCTGTATGCAGTGCAATTCTCCGAGTCAGAAAAATCAAGTGGTGTCTACCACCAGATATGGAAATGTGCCGTGAACCAACTCCACTGCTTAGATAATCAGTGGACCTTTTACATAAGCAGAGGGCAAAATGTAACTGCTTTTTCTCCCCAGAATGATGGGGGAAAAAAAAAAAAAGGTAAAATACCATCTTTTATATGTGTGATTAATAGTTCTAGCATTTCTGGATATCAGAAGAGGGTTTCTTTTCAGCAGGCACGTGAACTCTGGTAACACTAATGGGTCAAAATGATCAGTGGTGCAAGGGGACTTATGAGTGCAGAGGAGGGGACTTGCATTCCTGCATCAGACATAAATAACCTGAGAATCTACTCCCAGCATAAAGATATTCAAAAGCATCTCTTTAGGATTAGTATAGCATATAACCAGAATTGAAGGAGAAACCCTTTTTATAAGGGAAACTGAAGGTAGGATTTGGAATCTGGTGTCGGGAATTGTTAAGCAAAATGCCACCCAAACACAGCCGCTTTGTCAGCAACGCCTGCACATCTGCTTTTTCCTTTGCGAGGGACTGCAGAGATGCCTATTATACAATTATGTATTATGGTGCTATTGTTGCAAGCAGAATATGAGGGGAGAATGTTTGGAAGAAGGCACAGATATTATAAAAAATAAAAAATTAAAACCATCAGGACGGTCAAGCTGAGTAATACCAGCTGAGGACCTGACTCATTTTGTGAAGTCTGTGGTGCACCAGATGCATGCACATTTATTGTGCTTACTGCCCTATGGGAGTAGCTGAGAGAAAGAAAAAAGACATTTCTAGAACAATACTAGCATAATGCTCGTATTATAACACTAACTTCCCTGATGTGTTATGGTTTTAGAGTAATTGTGTGGGTGTTTGGTGTTTGACAGAGAAAGGAGAGATACTGCAATGAATCACCTCCTCTTTCCCTCCTGGATTTTCACCATAGGTACGAGGCTGATGGTACCTCAGAGTTTTTTTCTCACTGTACCATGAAGATGTGCATTGATGTTGTAATGTCTTTTTAGGTAACATGGGACCATTTTTCTTCACTTGACATAATACAGTCCAGTTAATTCTGCCTGAGAGAGGGCTGTCTTGACTGCCCAGGGTACACCAGCTTTCTGTCACATCCCTAGCTCTTCAGCCCTCCTTCCTCTACTCTCTGGCACAAGCAGCCCGTTGATTCCGATTTCTCTTCCTTTGGTCTTTTAAGACATCTGTTCTCTGTAATGGAGAAAAGAGTGTCCCGCTTTCGTCCTGTCTGTTCAAAGGATAAGCATGCACTGTCTGAATGCATTTGTTGTGTGGTGGGCTGCAGGTGCGTGGAGGTTTTCCCCTCAGTGATGTCTCCTGGATTTCATTGGTGTGCTCTGGAGCTGAAGTCTTGGCCACAGGGAAAGTAAAGAGAAGGTTTCTATTAAGTCTAATGGGGACAAATCTTTAGCTGATGAGAAAAACACATAAATGATGCATTCCATTTCTACGCTACATGATTAATACAGGGAATCAAATGCCTATATCAAATTCAATGTCTGTTGTAGTTATGCCAAGTTTCAGGGTTCAGACAGCTGGCAGTCAGTAAGGAATTTCTTTTGAAATACAAACGATTTGCAAATGGACTTAATTCTTTCACTACTTTTTTCCTTTTCTTAGCTATTTTTACCTCTCCTTTTATTCATTCCTATTACATTTGCAATAGATTTTTCACAGTCATTTGTAGACATGTTGGTTTGTATTGCAGAGAAGATAAAGTGCTGTTTGGCTGAGGCAGACAGCCCTGCCGAGGAGCTGCTTGGGATCCTGCTGCACCTTCCTGCCTGGCTCTGATGCAATGTTTTTGTGGCCAGAGAGCACGAGTCCCATGGGAACAGCTCCATTTCCTTTGATGTTTGGTGGATTTGGCAGTTCGGCATCACTTGATTCACCAGCCTGGCAAAGTGCCGGCTGCCTGCAAAGCGGGTCAAAGCTCTCATAATTTCACTGTGGAAACACATTTTCGGATGCTCTTTCGTAACAGCAGCTGAGCTTTTCCCTGCCCTGTGGAGAGGCTGGCCCCAGTGGCATGCAGTGGGGAGGGGTGAAACCACGGCTCAGCACTTTCATGTCCCCAGCTCCATCTCTTCTCCTGGCTGTGCTAATGCGCACACCAAGGTGCTGCAGCCAAGTCAGTGCCCTTGCTGTGGCTGCAGAAGTGGAAAAAACACCCACACGAGAAATGAACTGAAATTCTCTGTTGCAAGAGGACTGTTGTGTGGTGGCCAACAGCTTGTCAGCCAGTGACACTGCTCTTGGGTCAGGCCCTGCACAAGAGCACTGGCTTGGACGGCCAGAGAGTTGCTGGCCCCGGGGTTCACCCAGGGCCTTGGAGGAGAGTTTTCCAGAGGCTTGCAGCTGTTTGCTGCTCTCTTGCAGGGCAGGAAGGGGGTGCAGAAGCTTGACATAGCCCCTGTAATGCCCACTGCTGCTGCCATGAGCCCAAACCTGGCTGTTGGCTCTGGGAGGCTGGAGCATTCTGGAGCCTTCCCTAGAGCTGCTGGAATAACTTATTCTTGCTCTGCAATAGTGTCCAGGTACCCTGCCCGTGGTATGGGTGCCTGTGTATATATGTGTATGTATAGGCATATATACATGCATAAGTACATATACATCTCTTCTTTTGAAAGCCTGAAGAGTACTTCTGTTTGGAAGATATCTGAGCCTATAATAGACATTTTTAAGTCCCCCTGTTATTTCCTAAATCTGTATTGACTGTGTGTTCCCAGCTCTCTGAATAATACTAGTGATTAAGAGAGAGATCAAATGCAGAGATACAGGCTCTGCTGAGCTTATGTGGAAAGCAGTTATGCTTGCTTTATTCCCCAGAAGAAGTAATTGCTTAGTAATGGCTTAGTTTGGGCTAAAGTTGCCTAAATAGGTAATGTTGATTGTCTGGAGTGGGGATTTGAGGGTTCAAATGAATGTTGCATTACAGAAGTGTTGTGTGCTCAGTACAGATCACTATGGTGGTGCTCGAGTCTGTAGGAGGTTGGTCAGCTGCTCACAAGTGCCTTCTATCTGCAGAAGGGCAGCATGTTAGTGCTGGCCCCAGATGCTTTGAAGGCACAGTGTTGGTCCCTCAGTTTAGCTTCCATGTACCTATAGGATAGGCTGCCCAACTATAATTCTGTAATGACACATCTTCTTTCCTGCCTTTGTCTCTATCCTGAGTGGTTAATTGGCCTGAGTTAGAAGCATTGGGATATAAAGATATAAGAGCAAAATGCAGGCATGCCATACGCTGAAATTAGTGAAAAAAAAAGAAAAGGGTTAATTACCTTTAATACTGAGAGCTGTCAGAGCTGAATGAAATGAGATAGCGCTTAGAGTGGTTTTGCCTGCACATGTGGGAGGAAGGTGTGGGGGCTGCTTATTTGCAATTATTCCCTTTCCAGAGAGCTGGTGCAAACCAGCGCTCCCTCACCCTGTTAAAAATCAGTGTCTTTGATTTTGTTGCCATTTCATTTAACCTTTAAACTTTACCTGTTGTGTAGCCAGGAATCAGCAAATTAAAGACATTTGGACATGTCTGAATGAAAGCTAAACCCCTGGGCCTCAGCTTTGATACATACTGCACTGAGCACTGGCTTGTTTTGGTGCTTGGAGGTTTGCAGTCCAAGGTTAGCACTCGGTGTGCCTGGCAGCCCCAGCTGATGAATTGCATAAGCATCTTGTTGCTAACATCATCACTTGGCTGTTGCGATAACTAGATGGTAGAGTTCAAGTTCTCCAGGGCAGTAAGAAGGGCAAGTGAGCAGCAAGCTCGCTGTCCTGCACTTTGAAAACAGACTTTGGCCTCATCAGGAAACCTGCTCAGTCAGGTTCCATGGAACAGAGCCCTACAGGGCATGGAGGCCCAAGACTATCGGTTGATATTCAAGGATCACCTGCTACAAACTCAGGAGTGTTGCATCCTGGCAAGAAGGAAATGGGGCAGGAAGGACAGCTGGAACTAGATGATCTTAAGGTTCTTTCCAACCCCAACTATTCTATGATCCTATGTAAATCTGAAAACTTGATTTCAACTTAAAAAATGTTACTCTGCAAGAATATAATTAAAAAAGTATCAGCAACTTCTATATATGTGGAATTAGGTGTTCAAAATTAAGACCAATCCACGTTAGCTTGCTCAGGATGAAGCCAAATCAAGAGTGCTACCAGTTTTAGTAACTTGCTGAGGTTATGTAGCAGGGTTGTGGGTGCCATCATTTCTTTGCAAAGAATGCAATAAAAACGGTATTTTGGCTTACGTCACGATGTTCCATAATGACAGTTACACTGTGTGCAACAATTCAAAGGGATGCTCCTTGCTTTGGACCATGTATCTGTTATAGCTCCAGACAATGAGTATCTGATACAAAATAAAAGTGATGGATGCCAAGTGAGTGGGGAGAAGATACTGTGGTTCATTGACTAACCAAATTACTTTGGGGATATTTAAATGCATCCCCAGCTTTTTATTCTGCATGGGCTATTGTAGATAAATTCTGTGATGATTCAGCATTGGAAAAATTAACCTGTTCTGATTGCAGAGGTATGATGATGTGGTGAGGGACTATAATGCAGTTTCCAGAATGAAAATGTGCTGAGTCTGAACACTGATGAAAATTTTTTTAACTTAGCATTTAATTTTATTATAGCAGTGTAGTTGTTCATACTTATGAAGTGAGCTAAAACTGAATGTTGCTTGGAGGAGCAAACAGTGTGCACTACATTAATGCATCCGCTTGACTTTATCCCCTGTTTCTCTGCTGGGTTTGCCATGCCACTATGACAGAAACTGAAGTGGATTGGTGTGTTTGCTGCAGAAAAAGCAAAGCAACTCTTAATGGAAGCAGGGAAAAATCTCAAGAAGTTATCTGCAAATAAGTAAATACAACCCTGGATTGGCTTTGCTGGTGTTTGCACCTATCCTGTATTTTGTTCTGAGGAGATTGTAACAGATCAGTTTGTTTGCAAAGACTTCCACATAAGCAGGGAATTAGAGTTTGTTGGCAAAGAACGTGCCTAGAAAGACATTTTCAACTTTTACATATAAATACACCCACTGGAAATCTTTTCAATAAGAGCAGCCAAAATAGGACACCACTATCTATATATATCTTGTCCAAATTAATGAACAAGCCCTGCATTTCCAGTATCAAATACCAAATTCCTATGAACAACTCTGACACAAAAATCATTCAGACTGATGGTAAGTCAGTTTGGAAAATCTGATGCTGCTTTTGGACAGTTTGTACCTAGAAGATATCTTATTCTGTCAAGTCAATCAGCTCAACTTTTAATATAAGCTTACAGAGAATAGAAGCCATCCAATTATCAGGAAAACTGCAATCCACTATTTCAAAAGAATTCCTGAACAAAACCGTATTTTAAAATAAATTCTGATATGGGCATACAAGGTGCACAGACCAGGGCAAGACACAGGCACTCTCTTGGGGCACTCTGGGTTTTTTCTGGTAGGTGTTTGCAGAGGGTTTTGCTACAGTCTGGTTGTTATCGTGCAGAGACTCTGACCTGCTGTGCTCCCCATCACCTTGGATGAGTTTATGGTCGACCGTGAACTCTTTATGATGTTAGGTTAAAACGCATCGTCTAGTTAACCTGGGAGTTGGTGTGCCTTCCTTTGCAGCTGTTGAATTAAGATGACCACAAAATAGAGCTGAACTTCAGAAACATGCAGGAGGCTGAGAAGCTGAAAACTGTAAACATGGAGATTTTTTTTTGCAGATAAGCACGTATAAGCCGGCAAGTAAAGTCTTTAAATTGAATATGTGCTGTCAATGAGGTGTAGTCAAATAATTATTGAAATCCAAGGAGAGAAGGAATATATAGGAAAACAGGAGCACTGGTAAGTGGGAGGCCAACAGGGGGCAATCGGAGCCTTCTCTGCCAGCGGCTGTAACCGACCTGCAGCCATTGCCATTAGCCAAATTGTTGTCTGTTGGGCTGTAAAGTGTTACACATTCCATTTAATTAACACCTTAAATTTGATCTTGAAGGCGTGGGAGCTCCTGGAGAAAATGAAATAAATTCACAACTTGCAGTAACAAAGACAGGGCTTGCAAGGGGGTGTAAACCAGCAATATTGCCCTGAAAATGTTAAAATGCTTTATTGGGGAGGACTTTGGGCTCACCATGCAGAGCAGTTTGCAGGTGTTTCTGCCCTGGTTTTGGTGAGAGACAGTATGGGTAGGTGTGATGGTCTCACAGAGTACCTGCAGACCTGCCTGTTGATGTAGCATAATCCAGCGCTTCCTTCTGCTGAGGGGGACAGCTCTTTCAAAACCCAAAAGAAAAGGAATGCTACCATATCACTGCGCATTGATGATTAATCAACAAACTAATTATCATTCCCAGAGCAGGCTCTCAGTAGCATTTCTGTCAGGAAGATTGAGGGCTGAGGAATAAGATTTTATATGCAGTGAATACAAGCTGTTTCCCACACTGCCTGCCACCAAATGACATTGGAGAAGGTTTTAATTTTCCAGGAGTAGGAGGACTACTTCTGTGTGAAATTGTGATTTGGTGACCAACGTGTGACAAAAGCCTTTCAAAAACCAAGCATTTAAAAAAAGAGATGGGATAGATTTTCTGTGGATCATCACACATATCTACCACTGGGGACCCTTAAAAACATGTGGGGACGTTTGACGAGAAGTATGTATGTAGGGTTGGGCCTGCTTTGGGAAGAAGGAATGGGCTAAGTAATTCCTTGAATTTCATTCCAGCACTATTTCTGATTATTACTATGATTCTTGCCAGAGATACCCAGGAAAAGCAAAACTCCAGATTATTTTTATATAAACATGTCATTCCCATTTCTTCTGTACGGAAATAATAATTTAAGTAGTTCAACATGCAGAATGTATCCCATGTGGAAAAATTCTGGCTTTAGATGCAGGGAATTGCATGGGCTTTGTTGCTCCCTCCCTGGGCGTTGTCTGGTGGGCAGTGTTATGTGCTGCCTCATCATACCGAGGAACCACCTTTCATGTGGGACTTGAAATTTCTCCCTCCTTCTAGCAGCTGTGATATGAACCAGCAATATCCTTCTCGGGTCTCAATTTGGATTCCTGCTCATGTTTCATAACAGACAGCATATCTTTGCCATTCAAGATGCCTGCCCTGCTTGCATTTCTCACATTATCTAATTTGCTAGGCCCACCAGGGTGTTCAATGTATGTACCATAACAGAGTGTCAGCTCTGGCTGCTTTTTTATGGGTGGTTCTTTTTTTTTGAAGGAACTCTTTCCTCTCTTCTCTTACTGCATGTCAGTTTAAAATCAGCTCTGCAGCTACTCTGGAAGGAGTGAGCAGGAGGGTGCTTGGTGCCACAGCAAGAGCAACTTGCGATGAAGCCTGCTAAAGTGTGGGGGACGAAACACCTTTATCCGCGCCATAGAATAGAATCATAGAATCACAGAATGGCTTGGGCTGGAAAGGACATTAAGATCATCTAGTTTCAATCCCTCTGCCAAGGAAATGGTCACTCAAAATACCCTAGGCCTGCCTGGCTGCTGTAGTGATTCACTGAGAGCTCAGCTCCCTGGGGGTGCTCACTGCTGGCATGCATCTTTGGGTCTGGAAGGGGACTCCGCTTTGTGTTTAGCATATCAGCCGAGTCACTCTCTGCTTGCATCACTTGCAGCCTTTGGCAGAAAATCCTTGGCGTAACCATGGGAACACGTCTTTGCCTAAGCAGTGCTTGTGAGGATGCAGTTCATAACGAGCCCGGGTGATTGGGGTGGTTGCGTGGGGAAGAGAGTGACTGCATTTGTCTTTGCTTTCCTCTACCCCCGCACTAATCAAATGTAAGAAAGCTGTGTAAATGAAGGACTATAATTTCCCTTCACCTCCACAGCTTTTCGCAGGCAGTCTGTCGCTAAGTACCACTCCTGCATTGAACGCAACACTGCAGGGCTCATTTTCAAAACCAGATTTTATTTTGATGAGTAGATCAGTGAGATGCCCATGCCCTGGGAACCTAGGGCAGCTCCACGAACACCCGTGGATGCAGGGTCATGGGGGCTATAGGGGCAGAGCACCATGAGCAAGATGCTCAATGCAGAGGTCAGGTAAAACTTAAAGGCCACTTCCAGGGCTCTTCAAGTTGTGTTTTAGGGGTTTTGCTGCTGTTAGAGTGTGGTCCCTAAATGATGACTTTGGAGCCTGTCTTCTTGTATCCTGCACTTTATGCTATGGTGACCACAGAGTTGGTGTCAAGAAATACAGGCACCCCATGCCAATAAATTTACTACCATAAATTGGTTTATCTGTCTCCGAAGTGACACAGGGGATATCAGTGTTGGCCTTCCCCGTGGGAGCTGGTGGCAGCAGGCTGCAGCCATAGCTGCTGTGCGTTCTGCTCTCCTCAGCATCAAAGGCACTTTATCTCAGTTGTTCACCTTTTCCCCAGGTTTTTCTGTGATAAGTTGTTACCCTCAGATGGAGTTCAGCTGCACATGGACTTGTCTGAAGTTTTTATCCCCCCTCCACACACTACCCCAGGCAACCATAGGAATGCAGTTGAGCATTTTGTCCCTAATTAATGGACATATTTAAGGACATGCTCAGTTAAAAGCGAACAAACGCTCTTCAGTGTTGCCCAAAAGAGGGCCTTCCCAAACCCTGTTCTTGCTGCCCCAGCTTTAGTGGGAGCTGTTTTTCAGAAATGTTAATGTAAGAAACATCCTTCCTCCTCATGCCTTTCTCACCCTTCCTCCTGTGTGAATGGTTTTCTTCAAGTTTTCAGTCATCTTCATGCATGACTAAAGGCTGAACTGAAGACAGCTGATTGGTAGATCTATTCCCACAGACTTACAAGAGCTTTGAGTAATCATCCAGTGCACAGGGGTGTCAGAGCTGTGCTGAGGGGTCTCAGAGCACTTGGAGGTGAGCATTTTGGGAATCAAATTGCAGATATATTGATTTGCTTTCATCTCCTCCAGAATGATTGCTATTTTTTCCCTATTTTCTCTGATTCACCCTTTTTGTCTGATCTGTATTATTGTTTTCTGCAAATTGTGAAAACAAATCCATCTAAAGCAAAAAGTAAGCACCAGCTATTGCCTGCCCCCTCCTGTGAAACCATTTGGGAACGCTGTAAAATATATATATATATATTGCGACAGCTTTTAAGCAGTGAACTGAGACAAAACTGAACTTGCAGCCTTGTTTAGCTGCTCAACACGGCAGTGTTATAACTGTAAATATATACTTCTTAGGGTAAGAAAATGGTAGCGATCTAGGGAGCAGGATCGATTATTTTTCATGTTTGATTACTCTGTTATGATATTCTGCCAGGTTGTCGTGGGCAGGGGAGGCAGCTTTGCTTTCACGTGGGGGTGCACATGTCAGACGTGAATCTCTAGAAAATCTCTGTGAGACTTACGTAGCCACCTCCAAACTTCACATCTCTGCCATTGCATCATGGGATAGAGTTAAAAGATTGACCCATTAAACCAGTCTGCTAATTTCTTCACTAAGACTGAGTTTTGGAAAGATTCCCAGTCACTAAACTTCATCACTTAATCTATGGTTTGTGAGCTGTTCTGGCAGAATGGAAATTCTCCCTAGCTTTTCACTCACATGGCCCTGCCCTCCATAAATAATGTTTATGGAGAAAGCCTAATCGTGCTTAGTTTAGGGAGCATTGTTTTGCTTTCACAGCTACACCCAGTATGGGACTGGGACCAAAACCTAAGAGCCACAGACTTTCCATTCCTTAAGATGGTTGAACACGCATCCGCCTATTGGATCTCAGGCTTCCCACCCGTTCTCCAACTTTGTCTCAATATATGGGAGGTCTGAAGATGGGAAGCCCTGTGGCTATTTGAGCATACAAGCTCTTTGCCCTTTTGTGGATGCATGCTGTGAGAAGCAGAATGCTGCCCACTATTATTCTCTACAGTGCTGAGGCTGGATTCAAGCAGAGCATCCGGAAGGCACTGAAAAGATGAGATGAACCTGGGGTAGAGCTCAGTTGGGACTTCAGGGTTTGGGGCACTGACCTCAAGGGAGCTGGTCGCATTGGGTGCCTTGTGTTTCATCTCTGTCAGGAAATAACAGGAAGATAAATAATCATAGGATTACAGAATGGTTTGGGTTGTAAGGGACCTTAAAGATCATCTAGTTCCAATATTCCTGTCATGGGCAAGGACACCTTCCACAATGATGATAATACTTCCTTTTTCAGCCAAGGGTCTCAAAGGTAGCCAGCCTGTTATTTTTACTTCTGGTTTTTGAGTCTTTAGCAGAGAAAGTGCAGTTTGGTTTTCTCTTCCTCCTTTGGCAGCAGTCTCTATTTGCACAGCCCTTCATTAGGAATGAAAATATTATCAAATTGAGAAAGGAGGCTTCCGAGAGAAGGTTTTCTTGTTTAATCACCTCTTTGCTAGTAACAGTAGAGGGTTTCTTGCAGGATAACAAACAGGACTCCTTCAACATAGGTGTTTGTACCTCTGGGGGCAAGTCATGCTCCAAAACACTTGTGAGAAGGGGGAGAGGAGAAGGAAAGAACAGCAAACAATTTCACACGCTGAAACTCTCTCCTCTCCTTCCTTCTCACCCACTGGACAGATGAGGAAAGGGGTTGGGTTCTTTTGAAGTGGCTGTCACTCTCTAGGAAGGTGGTTTTCCTTGTTTTCCTGAGACTGCCATCTCTGGCGAGAGAGGATCCTGCGCCCTGCTGCTCAGGTCATTGTGGCATATGCTGGATTTCACAAATAAAGGAAATCATGACGAATCCTCAGGACTATCTCAGTTTCCCTGAATGCAGTGGGAGGAACTGCTAGCTGCAGAGCTGGCCCTTGTTTTAGCTGCAAAAGAGCTGCACAAATTGTGTGACCTGAATCTTAATAAAATCTTGTTTACACCATTTGATGATTCTGGTTCAGACTCTGGGCTGGATTTTCCTCTTGTTTCCAGAGCTAAAATCAGGAGTATGCTGTTTTGGGTGAGCTGGGACAACTAGCAGGTTCTCTCAATCTGACACATGCCAAAGAAAGTGGAGTGGTTTGAAGCAAGGACTCTTATGCGGCAGAGCCAAGTATGAGACCTGCTCCCAAAGCAGCTGTGCACGCAGGATACTTGAGTAGGCTGCATCTGCTCCAGCTGCAGCATCAAGTTGGGAGGCAGTGCTGAGCCCTCTGTTTCAATATGCACAGCCTAGCTGTCATGATGGCTGTTTTATTGGCAAATCAGATCTGGCTGCATGAAAATCTCATTTTTATTTAGAAGCAGGTGATGTCAGGGTCCCTTCAGTGAGGATCTTTCATTTTCCCACCTTGCAAGAGAGGCATGTAAAGATAGCTAGGCTGCATGTCTGAGGCTGAGCTAGGGAGCAGGGAGGCTTGAGCTGGAATTTTCCCCAGGTATCCCCTTAGTCACCCAAAGCACCATGTTTGTAAGCTGGAGCTGTGTAGCCCATGCAGTATGGGTAAGAGGGAGTTGGGTGGTGTCTGCAGTGGAGGGACATGCCAAATAGCACTGGAAGGCCCCAAGAGGTGGAGAGAGGCTGGGACAGAGGGTGTATGCCAGCTCTTTTCTAAGCCTGTTTCTCTTCCACTGCACAGAACAATGGGGCACAAAGTCATGTTAAGATGATGATGCATCTTCTGTCTAATGATGTAACGACTGGCAAAATTTTTTCTCCTTTTGTATTGTAACAGAGTAGGAGTTTATCTTATAAAACCCAAAGCAAGCCTGTTAGTGGGCTGGCGGTAGTGTTGTTTCAAGGTGGATGCAAAAGATTGAGAGTTGGATCTCATCCTTTTTTTCTGGCATGCCAAGTGGTTTTGGCAAAGTCTCTTGCCTATGTGCGTCATCTTAGTTTTGCTTGTAAAGCAAGGACAAAACTGCTGTCTTCAGCTGAAAGGACCTTTTTTATTCAGAGTCATGTAATACACAAAGTAAAGGGCTGTGGAAAGGCAGATAGCTGACAAGCATTTAAGTTATACAGCAAAGCAACATAAAAGATTCAAGCCTTTGTAACCATATGTAAGAATTATTTGGAGTCACCAGATGGCAGGATTCTAGACCAAATTTGGTTTTGTTCTGCAAATTGAAACATAGCATCTTTTACAACTGTCCGTCAAGTGAGACATGGGTGATTTTAAATGCCAGGAGTTTTGGAGTATCACCGGAAAGGATCCAGGTGCAGAAAGTCTGGGAGATACTAAGAATAATCAGCAAAAAACTTACTGATGGGCACAGTGCTTGCAGGGAGTGCAGCTGGCTTTAGAAACAACTGGCACAGAGCAGTGGCAAGATGTGTATTTCCAGGGTTTACAAGGTGGGGTGTTTTTCTGGAAGAGATGCTGCTGCCGGAACAGGACTTAATCCTCAGAAGTGCTGCAGCTGGGAGATGAGGCCATCAGGATAGATACTTGCCATTGTCTCTACCCTCTTTCCTATCTGCAAACCTGGAGTGTGTCAGCTGTAGACTTCAAGAGTCATTTTACTAGGTGGTAATAAAATTACATGTATTTTCCAATTGACAGTGCAGGTGGCATTAATTCATTTTTCATTGTCTGCATGATGTAACAGTGCTTACGTCATTGTGGCCTTTCTAAAAGGCAGGGAGAAAAGGGTTGTCTCTGGCAGCTTTCATTCTCTTTCATAGAAGACATCAAAATAGATTGTAGAGAAATTTACAGTAGAGGCTAAATGTAGCTTCAGGATAAATAAGGCACATGGTCTTTTGGATTTAGAGGACTTCTCTTCATTTTTGCTTAGTACAGTCCAGGCTCTCCTTTTTCAGTTTTCATGACAGATCTGACAAGACAATCTTTTCTTATAATGCTGAGCTGTGAGCACTGCCAGACACTGTATTCCGCAAAAGCATGCAGTTTTGATCAAACCAAACCAATTATCCTACCGGAGTGATAGTTTGCCATATGGAGTGTGTCCATCTTACCAGAAACTGCTGGAGCCGAGGTTTTTTTGTTTTCTTTTTTCAAATGTACACATGTGGCTTTTAGACCTATACCATTATTACTGTGCTAGAGAACAAATGGCACACTGTCATGGAGGTAAGATGCCTTCAGCTAAATAAAGGCTTAATTGTGGCAGAAGTAATTAAATATATATAATCGAAGACATGTACATTCAGTCTGGAAGATCGATGATGTTGACAGCTTTTGAAAATTGTAAAATGTAACTGTTATTAGAGCAAGGTGGTGGGTGAGAAACAGCATGGCCCAAAGTAGATCTTGTCAGCAAGGCTAATATATATATCTTGAATGACTTGAGAGTTGCTGAGGAGGAAATATAGCTGGTTTGAATTTCCTGATCAGGTGTGAGATGCTTGGTGAAAGTTTGTTCCCATGTACCTCAGGGCAGAGGCTGCGCAGGGTGGGATTTCGGAGGGGTCTGTTCTCAGCACACCCTGTAAGCATGCTCCCGTCATCTCATGCAGCAGGCCTGGGAAGGAGGACTTTCAGCTGAGGAGAGGAAGAAGGAAGATATTGCAGTAAGAATAATCTAGGCTGCTTTGCAAGTCATTTAAAAGCTTGAAAAGAGTTGTTTGTTATTTAGAGTCCATTGGAAAGTGTTCTTCAACGAATTTTTTTTCTAAAGGTCTCATATTTGCTGAAAGGAAATTACTCCTCATTCTGAGAGTCTCAAATTCACCGTCACTCCATCACTCTCCTTATGTGTGGTCCTCTTAAAGGCACTTGCCTCTAACTTTTCATCTCTTTTGAGTGGCATCACCTTCTTTTCTCACAGCGCTTTTGTGTCTTTTTCCAGCCCTCTCCAATTCTTACACCGTTGTCGGTCTCCTTCACAGTGAGCTGCCTCTGACTCTTCTCCCAGGGCTCCTACATGAACTCTCTCATGCTTTTATATCTACCATCTGCTGATAATTCCTTCAAGACATTTTTTAAATGCCTTTTTGTGCTGCTTGCTAGCTTTTTGCTCTGAGGTCCTCTCCTCTCCACTGTCACCTTCTGCCTTTCCTGCTGGAACTCAAAACACACTCCCTCTTGAGTCTTTCCTATTCAAGCTGCAAAAGATGAAAAGTCAAAGTGACGGGTTAAATTTGAACTGACAAGGGTTTGTATAGGACATATTTTTAAATGCCCATCTCAAATTATTTTGCCTCGTTACATGGTCTTTTGCTTAGTTGTGGCTTTCTTTAATTAGTTTTTGACTTGCTGCTGTAAAAATTCACAAATAAGGATTCACTGATCTCTGAATGGATTTCCAACCATGGTATAGAAAGCACAGTGAAAATTGCACTGGAAATTTAACTTTATATGGTGTGATAAATAGGTAATTTGAAGGCATATTAACCTGCTTCCTCTAGTTAAACAAATGTCTTATACAATAACTGTCCTCATTCAGGAGCTGCCACTTCCTCCTGATGAGGCATTTGTCTTATGGCATGATTATGTTTCCATGAAAACACTTCAACTCTGACCTTTCCAGAAGCTGTAGTGAGCTATGCTTTCACACTGACTGTCAGCTTGCGGTGGCATGAGGGCAACCGGGAATATGAGGTGTTTTGTCTACCCTAAATCACTGAGGTGGTGACAGCTCATTGAAAAGTTCCTTGGTGAAACCTAATTCCCTTCCTTTCACTAAAAGGTAGAGTTTCTAGGAAAGTAAAATGAGTTAATATAACAGAAGTCCATGCGGAAGTGTGCAGCAGGTTGTGTGATGGAGAGATGGGTTGCACTGCTGCCTGGTATTGCTGATGGTAATTCCTCCTGGGGAGCTGACATCTCAGGGAGATGACACTTGTTTTCTGCCCAAGCTTCAGTGTTATGAGAAAAATTTTGGTACATATCAAAATGGTGCTGAAGTAAAGCCAGTTGTTCTTCTTGTTGTCTGGTGAATTGGGAAGTCAGTCCTTGTCCAGTCTTTCCTTGGCTTGTCCTGACTTTGGATGAGTACAGAAATCAGCTTATTTCTCTAGGAAGTGTGGAAGGAAATGGGAATAGGCTGCACCATTTTAAGACTGTGATTTACTGTTAGTTATATGCACCTGGAAAGGGGTAGAGCAGGACCAGGGATGGACTCATAGTGCCCCAGCCTCTTCCAAGGGCAGGCTGTCATGCAAAACCCTTTGTCGCTCTCACCCTGTTCACTTGAGGGCGAGTTCTGTTCCAGTCACTGTAAGATCTCCTAAAGTCAGTATACCAGCATCATGCCCCAATCTCTTTTGCAGTCACTCCTGACTGTGTATCACATGAAAGCTGTACTTGGAGTATGAACTCACAAGAAAACACATGAAATGTGTCCAGGCTCTTGGAGTACCTCAGATCTAACCAGTGTATCTTTCTACAAAAAATGCAAAAAGAAAAAGCATCCACAGAAGATGCATCTTAGTTCTGGTGCCATCTGACAGGGTTGAAAGCCACTGATTTTTACCCTGTGTCACCAGCATGGCTGCAGAGACTTTAGGGCAACATCCCTGGGGGCAGTGCAGTGACTGCCTGTACAGAGGCTCTGTACATGTCTCTGTGTACACCTCTCTGTGTGCACCTCCTTAATAGGCTCTATGAAGTCTCTGCCCCTCACATTTGCATCTGACCCTCCCAGAGAGATGTCACTGACTTCGTTAGCTTTTATAGCTGGCTTGTTTTCCTTCATTGCACACTACATCCTGTTTTCTTATGTTCTCCTCATCCACCCACCCCAAAAGCCCAGGACCTGTTACAGTGTTCTCTCCCCCCAGCCTCCCACTGGAGTGAGACTGTGTTCTGCAAGAGGAAAATCAGAGGCTCATGAGAGACATGCTGCCTTACAAAGCTTTCTCTGTAAGGAGAGGTAGAACAGTGGTGAACTGTTGGGCCTCATTAAAAGGAGCCCAAAGCCACAGAAATGACTGAGCTGAATTCCCTCAGATTATACTCCCCTTGAGTTTCTGCTGTGAAATGATTTTCCCTGTGGGCTGCTGTTCCATGCTCCTCTTGGCAGTGACTGTGCAGCTCCTGCAGAGTGCCTGCCTGAGCCTCAGTCCTTCTGTAACTGCTTTTGGGAAAGAAAGTGCTCAGCAGTGCCTTGGTTTTGGAAGAGTTTTAGGAATGTGTTATACTTTTTTACATTACTAATAGCTAATGCTGGAAAATCAGCCTTGTGCTGGAAGTGTTGCACTGCTTGTTTCTCCCAGTTGTCTGTCCCACCACCGACAGATGCCTGTAAAATTTGGTGTTGCAGAGACAAGCCCACCACTGAAGAGAGCTCCACTGTGCCAAAAGCAACAGTCATGTGAGAAACACCTTGTTCCTGGGAGCTTTACATACGCACATGTATGTCCTAGGGTTGGGCTATTGAACACTTCAGAGAATATGACTCCAGATTTTGTGAAAGGCTGGTAAAGTGACAGGGGTCAGATGTGATGTGTTTGCAGTAGCCTGCGCTGCTGGAGACACCCACTGCAGTTTTCCGTGCTTATTTCTGTGTGTATAAGGGAGCTCATTACCCATCCCAGAGCACTGAGCCCTTTTCAGTAAAAGCAAACTAGCAGCACTGCTGATGCCCTTGCGACCTGGCAGCTCATTACAGCATAGGTATGGCAGAGCTGAATGCACCCATCATGCTGAAATTGAATCCCATGTCCTCACTGTGTCCTGTTGTGTCACACAGAGTTGCTTAGGTTCAGATCTTTTATTTTCACCCTACAAGCAGCAGCCTCTAATGAGAAGATGTCTCTTTCCTCCTCCAGCTCTCTGCTGCCTGGTATCTTCCAAGCCATAGTCTAAGGAGCAATGAGTTTTAATTCAACAAAAGGGCTCTCTAAACTATGCAAAACCAGCTGCCACATCTAATTCACAGAAGATACTTTTGAGGTTCCAAGTTCAAACACTGGTTTCTGTGCTGTGGTCATTTTGGATGGAGGAGAATATTGTGGGTACACTAGGGCTGGGTGGGGGTAATGGGGTCCCTGTTGCTTAAGCAAGGCATGAAAAACCACAGCAAAGAAATAACAAATGTGATGACTGCCAAAGGCATGTCAAAGCTGGGTACTGAGCGAACAACCTAATTATAGCTGGCTGAACATACTAGTAAGCAGAGGATTGTTGTTTAAAAAAGGGCTGTGTCGGTGGTGCAGAGTGAAAATGTGTATGCAGGGCAATCTGCGCTGGGGGCTCATTTGCATGGCCAATGCACTGTTCAGGCATTGAGAGGATTCCCCACCAGTGACAGTGTTTTGCAAACACAACCAGAATTAATGTACTGGGTAAATTAACCCCAGACATGCTCAGCTGTGAATTGAAAAAGACTGCAAGAGAAGAGAATCCTCCAGAGTTGAAAATGGAAGCAAAAGTCTAAGCTTGGTTTTACTTATGCTAGCACAAATCAAGAATAAATCCATGGAAATTGTTAGAGTGATGGTTATATGAGAAAGGTGTAAATGAGAGGAGTCAGTTCCTGCAATCATTCAGAGAGTGTGACATTATCTAGACCTGTCTTCATGTGCTTTCTGTTGCTTAACTACCAATGTATATAGCAAAAAATAAAGCTCCTGTGCATCTCACATGGTGAAGCAGAATGCAAAAATTGGGAACCTAATTAGTAGCCATTGGTGGTGCTCTAGAAGAGGTGCCCATGTATGGGAACAGCGAGCTTTATAGGTTTCCTCTGAGGAAGAGGTAAGGCAGGAGAAAATATGTCTTCTTTGCTCGGGTCCCTTGAGGCTCTCCGGGAAGGCTTCCAAGTACTGCTGTGACAAAGAGAAGGAAGGAACAGATGTGCTGGGTACAGCAGCAACGTGGGTGAGCCCAGGAGTAGGGATGCCAACAACGCAGTTATCAGCAACAAAGGGTTTCCAAAGGCAAGCCTGGTGCAGCAAGAGGCTGCTCGCAGTTTCCGTGCTGGAGCTGCTGCCGGGGCTGGAGCCGTGCATGGCTGAGCAATGAGTCGTGTTGTGACTCATTATTCTTTGCTGAGGCCATGGGGGATTGAGTAACACTTAGCGAGCTAAAGGATGCAGGAGCTTGTCAGAAGAGCTCATGAGAAGCTCTCTGCTAACATGTTGGAGAGCTGTTTAAAAAATGTAACATTTTTTGAGAAAAAGAAATCTGTTTTGCCAATTTTTTCTTTTCTTTTTTTTTTTTTCTTTTTTAATGTTCGTAACAAAGTACCTCCTTACTCCTTAATCCTTCAGCACTCAGTAGTCATCATGAAAGCTGATTATGAAGCCTAAGAATCTGACTTCCTTGACAGGCACAAGAGGCTTCTTGGTCCTCAGTCTGCTAGGCAGGCTGCTCAGCTCCTCCTTTTCCTCCCAGACCATCCATAAGCTGCTCCAGGGCTCTTTGTACTGGGCTTGAGCTCCCAAGCTGCTCAGGCAGGCAGCTGCCAGGAGCCTGTTCTTGCATGTTGTGTTTCAGAGCTAGCCAAAGATCCCTCAGCGCCCACGTTCACGTGTTGCTGAGAAATTAAACACTGCAGAAATCCAGCTGTGTGAAAAAGCATCAGGCGGTGGGTGTTCTGCCCAAAACCATCACGTGGGGCTTGCCACCCTGCACAGTTTGTGAAGCTGAAATGTCCCTTTCCCCACCAGCCCAATAATACACGGCACACATCAAATACTGTTGGCAAGATTGGCTTGGTTTTGTCAGCATTTTGCTTTCATTCCTGCAGCACCACTGAGGTGAGCAGGAATTATAATCACTTTCTCCCCCTTCTTTCTAATTAGTGGTCCTTCTTTTGTGCATCCTAAAATTGGCCCCTTGTGACATTTGCATGTCTACACAGCTTTAACATTTCCAATTTGGCATGGAGCAATGCTGTAGCTCAGTAACGCAACCACCTGATGTGCTTATTTTAGCTAAAATGAGGGTACACGTGTGAGTGCTGGGGGGCTCAGAGGGGAATGGCTAAGATGACTAATTGCTTGGGGATTTTAACTCAATTAAGACCAGTTAATAGACTGATGAGGTAGATTATTTGTAAATATCACCAGAAGTTGGAGCTATTTAATTGAAAATGATTTTGAAGTTCTGAGGTCTGACTCGACTGAAGTGCCTGTGGCTCTGCTGAGCCCAGTCCAATGCCTGTAGCTACAAGGCATCTGGGGGGGAACCGGATTTCATATAATCATCATTTTCCTGTACCCGATGACTGAGCGCATTTTGTTAGGGATCACCTCATCTTTTGGAGCAGATGAGAAGCCAAGGTCCTGACCGCGTGTGGTCATTAGAGATCCCATGGCATTTCCAGCAGCAGCGCTCTGGCCAGATTCCAAATTGGGTAATTACATTACAATTCCCTGAATTCTCCCTGTAGTTTCCATTGGATACAATTTTCTTTTGCACATCCTGCCTGAATCCATACTGTCACCCTGTAACTAATTAATTTAAGAGCTTTGAAAGTATAAAACACTATGTAAGTGCTGCAAGTACTATTATTACTAGTGTCCCAGTGTGATGCTGAGCAGCTGTCAGGGGCCAACCTCAGAGGTGGCTGTATCAGAGAAAGAGAACTCTTCAGATAAAGCTTTGAAGTGCATTGCAAAGGCAGTCTATAAACTGTAACTAAATAATATTCCTCAAAAAAGGAACAAGCAAGTAGATTGCATTTATTGAACTTTTTAAAGTTTAATGCCAGTATTATCTTCTTCTCTTAATCTCCTTGAATGAAACAGTTTAACTAATATATTCTTAGAATGTTGATTTACTCTCATTTACATTACAGTTATCCACACAGAGATTAGCATTTCCTTATGCTAAGAACCGTATAAACTGTAGTAAGGGTTGGAGTTTATAATCCAGGTAAATTAGATGGGCAAGGAGATGAAAATAGAAGAACTTGTCATCCCAAACTAGAAGCTATGATTGCATAGACCAGCATTTTTAGTTTCCCTCTGTAATCCAGGCTTCAGGGTCACCAACTTGCAAGATACCCACAGGCAGCTTTTCATGGCTGGGACATCTCAAAGAACAGGAGTGGTATGTTGATCAAGTTAAATTTCCACAGAAAGCTGCTCCTGGAGAGGCTGTGGGTAGGGTCTGATGCACAAAACCTTTTTTGTTCTTTGATAGTGCTGTTGGGAAGACCAACATTTCTCCATACAGCTGCCCAGGCACCAGTCTCAGCCTGAGCAGCAGTGGTTGTGCCATATAGACATGCCACTTCCTTGGCACTGGCTCGGGATCTTGAACATGCTTTGACCATCCCTGGAATGGCTTGAATTTTCTGAGGTGCTGAACTCTTCTAAGTCAGCCTCTGTTGAGGTCACTAACTATGGCTTTGTTGATCTCTATTTGGGTACCCACGCATGAAGGTGTTTTTCCAGTAGGAGTAAATGCCTTCACTCCGCAGGAGGCTATGTCTTACACTGTTGGGGGGAGAAGGTCACAGCAGGGGGCACTTGATAACCTCCATCTTTCTTCCAAAAATGTAGGAAAGGAGGAAAACAGAGGCTGCCCGGGTGATGGGGAGGGAAGACAGGAGGACTGGTCCTGACAAGGATGACACTTCTGCAGTTTTGTTTGCTTAAGGCTGCAAGCGCTCTGACTGCAAGACCCCAATTATTATTGTTATTTATATAACTCTGGCCAGAGGAGGTGGACTGCAGTTTAGATTTCTCTCTAAGCAAAAGTTCAGGCCCAAAAGCATTCATGCTGCTTCTCACATTTTTCCTCACTTTTCTTGTTCTATTTGCTGCATGCCTAATGATGCCTTGCTGCTGTGAAGCGCAGGTTACAATTTTGAAGCCTGTTGTGAGTGAAGCCACAAGGGCCACGCTAGCAGACACCAGAAACCATGTGCTACAAGCCTCTATGTTGCCCTGGACCATCGTCCACAGGCTGTGGTGCAAATGGGTGTGATGGCATATGTGCCAGTGATGACATGTCACTTGAGACATTCAGGTCACTGCTGCTTTCTGTGGATCTTGTACTGAAATACATGCTTTCTTCACTTCTGTATGACAAGGAATTTCCATAGGGAGTTGATTAGCTTGAGACGAGTACTGCTCCAGCAAATCTAAAAACAGGGACTTAAATCTGAGTCTAGTTCTCTGTACATAGCCGGGACCATCTTGAATCAAAACTGTGTTTAGGTGTGTAGGAGAATGCCAAGGTACCATTTGCAAGGGCATCTACAGGTACTGTCCTGTCCAGCAAGGAGCACATGGGGGTATTGTGCACCCAGCAGTATGATCTGCAAACCCTCTTGAGGGCATCTATAAAGCTCTGTCTGCATGCAGAGTAGTGATGCAAGCTAGGGCTGCTATAGCCTAAAACACCAGTTGCCTGGTGCTGGCTAACAGCCCTTAAAGCTAGGTCAAGGCATAGGGAAGGTATAGCTGTATATGGTATGGAAGGATGTTATGATCTGGCATTGACCAGAAAGTAATCTTTGGCACCAATTTAGGCTACAATGTGGACTGTGAGGTGGGACAGGGGGACTGGCACACCACTTTTCTGCACGATGAGGAAGAGGCAGTTGTAAGAGTAAGTTGGAAGAGCTTCACAGCTGGAGCTCTGAGCTTGTCTCTTAGAGCTGGTACTTTTAAAGGCCAACCCACAAAGCTGGATCCTTCATGCTATTCTAACAAACTGACACTATACATGCTAGCAGAAAACCTGCAGACCTATCTTCAGTCTAGTTACCTGCTCCTGGATTTGTTTATCTTGCTTACTCAATGACTGAGCGAATTCTTCTGTGGTCTCTGCAATTATTGTATTTAACATTTTAATGTAAAGAAACATGCTTACTTCAAGGGGAGCTATTATTTTAAAGGGATGAAACTCAAACCTGAGGAAATTGCAAGAATGCAGCGTACCATCTGTTTAGCTTCTTTGGTTATGGTAGGTTTTATGAAACTCATTTTGCTCAGGAGGATGAACTGGATGTGAATGGTTGACAGTGGCATTTAGAAGAGACAATGTGGCAAACAAGAAAGTATGAGAGTCTCCTGTGGACTGTTAAATAGTGAATCAAATATGAGTAGTGCTGTGTTAATAGTAAAATGAGCTATTTTTAATGATTCCACTTAAAACCTGCCAGTTCTCTGATGTGACAGTTAAGAACAGCCCTTGAAAAACATGAATAATATAGAAAGTTTAAAAGTTGGTCTGTATGTTAAAAAATGTATTCTGACCTGGGTACCAGGTGTCTCTAATGAAGAAAGATGATAGCACAAAGTGCTAACAAGAAAGCATGTATTTCTCCCTCCCACCTGAAATCTATTGATTTACTTTGGTGTAATGATGCAGAGAAAAAACAAACAAGTTTGATTAAGATTTCCTGTGCTGTTTTGAACAGAAGCAGGGACCTGTACTCTCACCAGATGAGGAAAAGAAAATAATTTTCAGTTTAACAGCCACTGAAAAAAATGCTCTACAAGACTTAGCAGAGACATTTATTTTCTTTAGAAGTTCAAGGTAATTTACATCCAAGAACTTTAAAAGTCTGAATAAAGTGTCTCCGGTTAACAAGATGTTAATTTTTAATAAATAAATCCTGGATTGCCAATAAGAAGTAGTAGACTGCAGTAAATATGGGAATACAGTATTTTAATTGAGGGAGATGAAAGGGGAGGAGGGGTTTTGGGCCCGAATACAATTTCTAGATGAGTAGCTTTGTATCTGACCAGCTCATAAGGTCTCGCATCTCCTCACCAGGCTTTGCCTAAGGCAAAGGGCTAGATAAACTCAGTGTTTTGGGCATCTTCAAGGTATTTCCCACAATTTCTGCCATCTGGTAAGACAGAGGGTGTCATCAAGGACCCAGGGCTGGCTGGCTGATTTCTCCCTGACAGTGTGGAGGGGTGATCTAGGCAATATTTCCAGCTTGGAATGAGTCTCAGGAGATACCTAGTGTAGGGGACTGTGCCTCCAATGTTGTTTTGCTGTGCAGGCATTTGCATCAGGGCTGCAAGTGGAGGCCTCTCCCCAGTTAGTGTCAAGGTCTTAGCTTGCTCATCCAGGTTATGTGCATCTGACATTTTCTTTCAAAATAAAAGACCAGAGAGAAAAAATAAAAGGGGGGGAGGTGGGGAATGGAGCACACTGTGGTGATCAAACTGGGGGATGCTCACTGTTATTGCTTGGTGGTAGGGCTTGAAAAAGTTAACTAGGATAGGGAGCATTTTGGGAGTGCATTAGTATTCTGGAGCATTCTGAAGGAAAGGGGAGCAAGAGGTAGTGGGGGGGTTACCCCACACTGATGGGCTCAAACCTTTTCCCCCAGAAGAGCGGCCCAACCTCAAGGCTACATGTTCAGCACTGTCTGCCTCTCCTGTTAGGGTGATTTTACTGGGCCAGGCAGACAGCAAGATCTGAGGCAAGCCAGAACACGAGACTGCATTGCATAGTGTTTGCGGTTGTTCAGTGTGAGTAGGGAAAGCCAGAGGACTTGTTTCTGCTATTGGAAAGGGCAGTGTCGGGTCACAGTTCTGCTCTTAGTGCTTTTTATGCATCTTATTTGAGGCTCAGTGGAGAAAATACAGAAAATGTGCTATAAGCAAGGATCAGGATCAGGAGTAGGCTTCAGTGCACTACAGAAATTGTAACGTGTTGTTTGAGGCCCAGAACATATGTTGGTCTCTTTACTGACATGGCTGCTGCTTTCCTTTTGGGTGATAGTCCTCTGCTGGGAAGTCACAGTAGAGCGCTGTACTGGCAAGTGCTGCTGTTACCCTTACAGCAAGAAGGATGCTGGCATAGCAGGTTCCCCAATCCCTGAACCAGGAAAGCAAAGGTTAACTGGGCTAGGAAGCAGCTTGAGAGAATCCTTAAGGAAGAGGAAATCAGCTCCTAGGGACAAAGAGCCATGCTGACTCTAAGCAGGAGGATTAGCACTCTGATTGAGTTGCTCTCTGTGGCTTTGAAAAGGTTACTTCTTGCTACTGGAAAAAATGCCCCTTTGGTCTCTCCTGTCCTCAATCCTTCTGTCTTTTAGAGGAGATGCTTTCATATGGACCTGGCAGGGAACCCGGCAGTACTGAGGGAAAGATATGATTTAGGAGAGCAGCTGAAGTGCTTGGCTGTGTGCTAGGCTACCCTGAGCCCCTCTTTCTGTGTCCTTTTTGTGCTTTCCACATTCTTGGTCCTCCCTGTGTTCCTCTCTTTATGCACTTTACCCCACTGATCAGGTAAGAGAACCATGTCTGGAGCTGAAATTACAGAAGTGGGCCAAATCAGCCCAAACCCCAGGCCATGTTAGCTCAAACATAAGCTGCAGTTGCTACAGTTTCTGGGGGAATTGTGGCTTCTTCCACCACCTGTAGCAAGTGAACCAGTGATTTCTGCACGTACTCATATTTTCTCAGGATTTTGACCAAGACCTTGTCTCCATCCCAAAAAATTAAGGCGGATGATTTCCAAACCAGACCTTCATAAGTATAACCCTTATCTATGTGAGAACTTCGACAAGGCTAAGCTGTTTACTGCCATTGCACCTGTAGTGCCTTTAATGGCTGTAAGTACATAACAGGTAGACCTTCAGAAGAACAGCATCATCAGTCAAGTTCAGTAATGCTTTTCCAAGAAGATGCTGAAGGATTTACCAGGCCTTCATGATACGTATACCTGGAAACCTCTGAATTTGATTTAAGGGTGTTCACAGAGTAGTAATTAATTCAGAACTGCCAACCACAAATACAGTTCAAGGAAATAATATTTCAGCTTTCCAGCACTTAAATAGAAAAATGAATTAATCATTGGCAATTACTGAGTTAAAAGACTTAACTCGTGACTTGAAATACTCCCACACAATCTTGTTTCTAAAGCTTTCATTACCTGAGCTAATAATTACTAGCACCATTAGAGATGTGAGGCATGAAAAGGTCCAAGATAATAAAACATATTTAGTTATTTAAAAAATTTACCAGTCAGTTTTGCAGTGTGTAAGAAATTAAACTTGCCTCTTGTTTGGAAACGTCCTATTTTCACACAAATACTCTCCTTTTGGACATTAAAGCTGTCTCACATGCTGGCACAGAGCATCCCAAGACAGACTCAAACTGAAGCATTGCTCTGGCTCCTTGTGTTTACCTGGAAGAGTGTGTGGCTACCATCAGGAGTCTAAATTTGTGGAAACGTTTTCCTGGAGAATATGGATGGAAGCTGGTATGTGATGATTTCTGGTCAGGTCTTGTAGCAGCACAGATAAGATTATTCATTTCCCCTTTTTCTTCCTTTTTAATGCAAAGGTGATTTAGTGTAATTGAAAAAATACATGAAATACTAGATTAGGCCAGTACTGAAGTCTCAAACAATTGCGTCTTTATAGCAAAATATCTCCCCCCTAAAAAGATGGGTTCTCAGCTGAAAAGGAAGCATGGAAGAAAAGAAGAGGTGGGCAGTAAGGGAGGTTGCAGAGATGCAGAGGGTGGCTGGCAATGAACTATTTGGGAGTCTTGGTGGTGGAGAGAAGGGAAGAGAAAGGGGGAAAAATGTCCCCCTTTTTTTTGATTTTCAAAATGATATTCGCATGTACCGAGTAGCCCAGCTTTGGGCAGGGGCAGGGTTAACAAACTCACAAATGGACTGTCAGGTCTTAAACAGACATTTTTTTTCTTTTTTTGGCTTGTTAGCTTTATTGTCTTGACAAGAAAACATGGAAAACCTGCTGCTTCGCATCAATGCAAAGTGATTTATTTTCTTTTTTTATTCCACCCCCCTAACATTTTTGGGATAGCCACTGAACAGGAAAAACAGTTATTTGCAGGGCTGAGTGAGGTGTGTCTTGGGCAATTCCCAGCACCCAGCTACCTGGGGATTCACATACTCATGGGTCAAATATGGGACCCTGGTGTAAGGCCACCGGAAACAGGGATGTAGCCTTTAAGAGTGATGACGACTTGCTCTGCGAACCTGTAGTACCATCTCTGTTTGTGGAGTGTTCCTTGGTGAATAACTTCAGGCTCTAACCCTAATGTTGTACAGTCCCCTTTGGGAAGAGAATTATAAAGCACTGACCTTGATTTTGTTCAGCAAAAAAGCAGGATGGTGGAGGACTGGAAATAAGGGTTCTGGAGAAGATAAAGACTAAAGTTATTACTGATACTTAATACTGAAGTTATTACAAATAACTGAGTTATCTGGAAGTTGTTCTGTAGCATTTTATTTATTTTCCTTTTTGAATGATGCGTGTGTGAGGACATCAGCATGTGTAAAACTCAGCAGCGGTAGGTAAGGGGATCTGGGAAATTCAAAAGCTGTGGCAAAAGCCAAGAAGTTAGAAGAGGGGGCAAATGCATCTTCAGGTCCTCCCTCCCTCCCTGCCCCTGTGCTGGTGGATGCTGTGGGCTACAGCTTTGCTTTGCAGTGGTGATTGCCTTTACACAAAACCTTACCCTTACTGCTTGCTTTAACTTGTTGGCTTGTTGGTGATCAGCTGAAAGCACGCTCACATCAGGAATTCTTCTGATCTGGTCTTCAAGCTGCAGAAAGCCCTAGCTATTGGAAATTCCTTAGTATAAAGCTGTAAGGCTTTTGGAAACAAAAGGAGGGAGATGGGCTTAAACCAAAATCAGAGTAAGTCTAAGTTCCAAAATCCTCTGGTCTTGTTTTCATGGCCTTTGCAGCATGTCTTTGTGGTATCAGTCATTAGGGAAAGCATTAGCAATAATTTATTTGATGCATTTTGGCCAATTTCACTCTTTCTAGTTATACTAAAGCACTGTTTGATGTCTCTGTATTTTTATTTTTTTGATATTCAAATCAGATACAAAGCATCATGCCATCATATTCATGCCTGTTGGGGCTATGGATAAACTATTCACTCTGACTATTTAACATTCAATAGTCATTCTTCCAAATCCATTATTGAGCAACTATGTGACTGTATACTAATTTTGGGACTTGGCTGGACCTCCAAAAAAACCTACAGAGAGGAAAAGAGATTTCCAGCTTCTCCTACCAGCCTGCCTCAGTAGGACTTGTTCAATGAACTTGATTTTCTAACCTCAACAATTCTGTGATCTACAGTAACTTTAGAAAAGTTTTTGACTAACATTCCTGTGAACATAGACTTCCTATAAATACTTGAAGAAAACCAACAAAAAGGGCAACAAACTGAAGTAGGTTCATGGGCTTTACTCACATCACTGAACACTGGTTGGTATATGTTTTCCAAGTTATGATGTTAATGGCTTTTGATCTGATTCATCTGATTTCCATACAATAAGAAAAGGAATTTTTTTTTCCTAACTGTAGGCAGTTGAATGAGCCTTAAGTCAGAATTAGAATATGATTATCTGTTACAAAGATCACAGATTCCTTTCAAAGTTTCATTATTTACAATCTTTTCTTGGTGACATTTCAATTCTCAGGAAATTATGATCTGAATTGTACCTAACATGCTCACCACCCACATGCAACACATGCAATAAACTTATGAGATAGGAAGGGTGAATGTTTCCATTTTCATTTTGGTTTTGTTTTTTTTTTTTTAATGAGGTTTTGAGTTGAGGGTGAGTATTTTGCTGATATATATGGCAAAGATTGCACAACAACATAGTTTAACAGGGCTTTCAATATCAGTTATCTGCGATGTTATTCTACTGCCATCTGGGTAAAATTATCCCATTCTCCCCAAAGCAATGTAAAAGTTCTTCTTGTAGAACTCTTCTTGGAGAAGCTCACAGGGTCAGTAAAGCAGGAGTCTTATCTCAAATCATCCCTAAGGTTGCTGCTGTGGTTGCTGCAGGGGAAAGAAGAGGCCACTGAATGTGACAGCCTCACTGCAACACAGATTGCCTCCTTGTGCCAAGCATTGGGCAGAAGGCTCTAGGCTTTCCCCACTTGGGCATAATTAGTTTACTAATATGAATATAACCTATGAGAGAAGTAACAATGTGTAGAAGAACGCATTATCAATGCATTTTGCATTTGTTTGCCCTATGTAGCCCTTACAGCAGAGGTGGGCTGAGTGTGTACAGCCTCGCATCACTCAGTCCCTTCCTGCCTCTGGAACCCCAGCGGTTCCCCGCCAGTTTATCACCCACACAACAGGATTTTGCTCCTTATGCACTTCAGCACAGTTTCCTTGAAAATGAAACCGCATCCTTTTTTTTTTTTTCTCAGAAGAAAACTTTCAAAATGTATGTTGAAGGGGAAAATAATTAAAAGCTGTAATTAGGTCAAAGTCTTATCTCAGCTGATTGGGCATGATGTGGGACTAAAGCCAAGGACTCCAGTTATTCTGTCTTTCCTTGGTATCTACTGGGAAATACACCAATGGAGCTGATTTTGTCTTCTCTTTCTGGAGATTAATTGGCTTCTTTGCTCAAAGAAACCAGAGGTCTATAGATGACATACTTGTAATCATAAAAGATTTACTTAAGGGTGTTCTTTTCTCATTCCACTCCAGCAGCAGTGTAGCCTAAAACCTATTTCCATAGGCTTACAGAACTTGCTTACGTATCTAATGCACTATTCAGTGCTAAGTCCATATGGGAGATGGCAGTAAAGGAATTACACTATTCCCATGTAGCAGCTGCAGGCTTTCCAGTGGGCTGAGAAGATGCCTGGAAAGACTGTATGTATTTCACTTGTCTTCACATCAGGAAAGTATTCTTATTTTATACGCTAGTGTCCAGGTTCTCAGCAGGCCTCTGCTGTTTACAGCCACAGAATTTGTCAGCTCATGTGTCTGAATGCTGTGGTATTTTAACAGTGGATGCACAAGAAATTCCCCAAGCAGCTTTGTAGTTATATCTCCCATGCACAAAAGACAGCTGCAAAAATGTACTCATTATTGCACAGTTGTATTCAAAGAACTACTGCACCCCAAATATCACAGATGATGCCACAAAAGCACTGAGCTTGGTGTTTGTTGCCAAGAGCAGCTTAGGACTTGAGGCTCATATAGAGTGGGATAGCCCTAGCTAGAGACCCATAGGTCAATATATCAGGATAGCATCTCGGGACAAAGTTAGGTATGAACTCCCTTGGGAAACTATTTGTATTACTGTGACTCTCTAAGATGATAGTGAAGATCAGAGCTGACTGAATGAAGGAGTGTATCAAGGCTTCTCAGCCTTGCTGGGAGGGCTGGTGGGAAGCAGTATGGGGCTGCTGAGATTCACAGAAGAAAGTCAAGACAACCCATATTTCTGATTTTAAATCTTGGCCCTCAGACAATCCTTTCTTGCTTCTAAATTTTGAAGTACCCTGATCTAGATTTTCTACAAGCCTGTCTCTGATCCACTCTCTATAAATAGTCTTTGCATTCAGCAGCTTAGGTGAGAAAAAAAACAAGGGGTATATGCTTTGCTGAAAGCTTGCAAAGCTCTTCTCAAAACATTCTTGTTAGTAGGGAGGAAGTACTGGGCGTTTGACTAAGTTAATGTACTCAGTGAACCATTGGAGAGCTGCCAACTCACATTTAAAAATAAATGTCAACATTAATTTTTAAAGTTTAAATGCATATTTTGCATTTCTGCTCTCAGCTCTCTCCACTGCTACAGTGCTTTCCGAGGCGCAGGAGGCGGCACGGCTGGGCCTCCCTGGGGAGCTCCCCGTGGAGGCAGCTGGGAACGGGTGTCAGAGCACGGCTGTTCCCATGGCATTTGCTATGTGGCGTAATTCCTTCCTTGCAGAGAAGCCCTTATCTGCTGCATAACTTGCTTCAGAAAACAGGAAAAAAAAAGGGGAAAAAAAAAAGGTTTTATGTTTCACAACACTGTTTATTTCTTTCAGGCAATACCCAACTGAGTCTAAGCAGAGTAAGTGTGTTACAGATTACCGGTACAATGGCGTCTCCCATAAATAGGGTCACTGTCTGAGCTTTGCTGAGCACACGTTTAGTTTAATCAAGGTATCTTTTACTGCCAAGGCCCATCTGTTTAAAATCAGAGCTATGATCTCTCTAGGCCCACTTTGAAATTGTGATGGTCCAGAATTCATATCTCTTCAAGGCTTTTGCTGGGCAAACAGCATCCAAAGTGCTAAAGGGAAGGATATTTTTCTAAGGATGGAGCACTTTTTGGAAAGCTTGTAGACAGGCAGTAAAAACATGCAAGTGAAGAGGGAGTTGAGCTGTTCACTGGGGACTGCCAGGAGGAATTTGGCAAGACGGAGGGCCATGGAGCCCTGTAGCACAGAAGCAAGGTGTAAGCAAGCTGTTCCTTGGCACTGATGTGGGAGGAAAGGTATTTCCAGATGGCAGACAGAGTGACCAGCTGCAAGGGGAAGGAAGCAGCTATCCGTGTGGAGGATTCCCCCTGGACCTGACTGAACCAGTGCAGCTGCAGCCCGGCAGGACCAAAGAAGGCAGTTGCTTCTGCACGAGTGCAGGATGCTGGCTTGGTTTTGCAAGCTGTGTGATTTGCAAGATTTTCCTGCAGGACAAAGATCTCCCTGATCCAAGAGCATTAAACAGGCTGCTGTTCTCTCCTCTCCACTCCTCCTGCTCTGTGATAGAGGCCAAGGTCCCCAGAAGTGACCCCCAGCTGCCAGGACTTGTAAGCTGAGTCCCTTTGGTCACCCCACCAAGCAGGACAGGAATAACATGGTTTTGATTTTATCTCCATGGCACCATAACGTATGAGCCTACCAGAAGCTGATGTCAGTATAGATTTGTTAAATATTTTTTTATTGAATGGGCCTACAACACTACCTGGGAACATATCACTCTTCATGCAAACTTTCCCTCTGTGACATGCCAATGCTAGAGCTCCTTCCCACAGCCATCTCACAACTCACAGCCGTCAGTCTCCTTGCCCACCACAGCTGTCCCCTTTGTCCCAAAGAGAAGAGTGCACCACACTGGCATCTTGTTAAACCTGGCCTGCCTGGAAATGCTTTCCTTCCCACATTGCTCTTCCTCTGTTCCTGTCCTTTCCAAAATATCAGCAGAATTTAAAGGCAGATCTTGCAGTAAAAAAGAACTGCATCTTGGCAAAAAGAGCACCTTTAATCACAGTTTGCAATGGCAGCTTGAACAGTAAATAATAGTTATCTTAAAATCACATTGCTCCTGTTCAGTAAACTCCTTTCTGTGAACAGAAATGCTGTTCAAAAGACAAAGCAATAACAGTCCTCCTAGGCAGCATCCCTCTCAAGCCACTGGCGCAGTGTGACCCCCACTGTGACCCCCACTCTCGCCATCCATATTTTGTTGCTTGGGTCAAGCTGCAGATGCCCACCCACATTCCACAGTAAAATGAGTGTAAGTTATCTATGTCTGAGGTCACAGATTTAGTGGACCAATACCACTAAATAACTTTTTATGGGTTTAGGCATTTTATAAGACCACCCAGTTGAGAGTTCCCTTCCCCATAATCAGATGGCATGTGGGTCAGAAACAAGAGAATTTGTGTCAAGCTTTGCATGTGGTCCAAGTTGCCCTGGAATCCTTCAGTTCCCAAAGATTTCCTGACGAAACTGCCCTTGAACTGGTGGTAACTCCACAAAATGTTGCATTTCTGATGAAACAGCATATCCAGTTCATGTTGTTCCAGTGTAAACACTCAGCCAGGCTAATGCAATGGTCTGTAGCTGCCTCCTACTTCCACCTTGCCTATCTCAAGCCTTATACATGCTGTGAGCTGAGCAGAACCACCTTAGGTTTTCCCATTGCTTCTTCCCTGCTTTGACTTAGCGGATGCAACATCTCCTTCCTCTGTGCCTTCTCTGTTTGCAGCTCTGCCTGTGATGGCTGCTGCAGTCTCCAAAAGAAAAGACAGCATTAAGCTGAGGGTAAATTAACCACATTCATGCCACACTTTTCTGGCTTTCTGATTAATTCCTTTTTTAACCTAAAATGAAGATTATTGTGACTGTCAAGTATGCACTAGCATTCCTTGAAAGCAAGTATTTTATATAGGACCTTCAGCTCAATATATATGCAAATAAGTTATTACAGATTAATTAGTATGCAAGTCAAGCCATGTGCTATTTGTGTATACATGTATGTTTCCAAACCTACTGCCTGGATGAACCAGTAGGTTACTTATGTGCTTCTTTATGAACCTGTATGTACTACTCCACAGTAGCAGTGAAGCTTTCTCTGGTGTGCATGTTATTTCATCTGTCTCTGCCCAAATATACAGCACTGGGAGTTTAAATTATTTTTCAAAATAATTTTTCATGCCTGTAAACGTCTCTAACTGAGCTGCTGATGCCCAGCTAAGATCACATAGCTGGACTACCTTTTCCAACTGAAATAGTGGGATCCCATTTACCAGGTTCAAGTCATCAAAATCTCTGAGCGTGACTGATTTTACCCAGGTCATTATAAGAACAGCAGCTGAAGCTGCAGGCAGGTCATGTGTAAGTGCAGGAAAGAAAATCCAGTGTTAGTAAATCTAAAATTACTTGAAAGTAGCTGGCTCTGAATCAGCAGGTTGAGGAATAACAGTGGGGACAACATGAGCAGCTGTGATGGAGGTCCTGGCATAAAAGGCACTTTCCTCGTGGTTTCCCTGGGACAAACAGTGGCCAGACCAACCAGTGTCTCCTGGGAAACCCCACATGTCCAGTAGGAGGTGCAAGAGGTAGGGGTATGACCTCCTGTATGGTTATTCTGACAGGTGCATTCCCATCCCATTTGTATTTCCTAAACTCCAGATCATCGTTTCCGCTCTACATGGATTCGCACCCTACTTATCCCAGAGAAACATGGAGTTTGGCTATAGATAGTGAAAACTGAGAGCTCAAAGAGAGCATCCACAGGGTATTCTCATAGCCCGCAGGCCTCTTACGGAGCTCCCTGCATTATTTTCTTCCCCTTTTCCACGGTTGATCTCTCACAGCATCTGGAGTAGCAGTCAGCTTTTCCAAAGCCTGTTTTCCCTGCCTTACATCACTTAGCGCACAAGTAATGTGGGGCCAGTTTGGTGGGAGGCTTTCCTACAGCCAAGTGTAATGATGACTGTGTGATTGACCAGCCTTCTGTTTAAATTAAGAAACCTTTCGCTATGTTTTGAGCCCAGAAGTGAAATCCCTGCATCCAGCTGCATTTCACTGCCTCATTACTTCATAGATCATCTCAATAATCTGATTCCAGAGCTCCCACACTCTATTCCCACTTCTCCAACCATCAGTCAAGTGAGCTGGGTTAAATTTCTTGCAGCACTGAGGGGACTAGAATAGAGTACACAAGAGCCTAATTAGCAATCTTTTCCTTTTACAGCATATTGAAGTTTTCTAGGCATCGAGCCATATTCCTTCATAGCCTTTCTCCTTCCTTCCCTCTCTTTTTTGGTAGCTTCTAATTTTTTTATTAAAGGATAACAGCATTATTGGCAGCATAAGATACTTTCTTGCATACCACTAAGCATTAAAACAGAAAGCGTCAGATACACAAGATAAAAGTAAAGCTAAAGCAGCCTGGCACACTGCAGGAGCTATACATACAGCTGTAATAAAAGCCATACCAGTAATTTGCTTTTAGTTAGTTCCTGTCTTGAGGCTTTTCTCCAAAGACATTCAGTATTATCTGTGTAGAACAAGCAATTGAACTTTCCATTTTTCTTCACTGGCCTATGTTTCTGGAGTGGGCCTCTTTGGCCTGAGTTTCCTACTGTCAGGCTGCTCCCAGACAAACGGAAGTGTCTCTCTCTGTTTATGTGTCCCCCAGGCCAACAGCAATTCTAACTTGCTTAGGTATACAGTATGTGCTTAATTGAAGCTCAGTCACTGCTAGTTCCCTGAAAACTAGAGGAAAACCCTGTGTAGCCAGGGTTTAAAGACCTATGTTTTGGTCTTGAGAGCTGGTCATCAACCATCTAGAGTATGGATGGTCCATGTGAATAGTGGATAGCTATTGAAACGATGAGAGGAGTGAGCAGACACGGTCATTCAACAGTTGGTTCATTGCCATGGGAGCTTTTCTCTTTTCCTGGGCTTGTGGAAGGAGGAGTGATTGTGGGAAGTTCAGGTCCATGTCCTTCATCTGCTTCATGTGAGGCTTTAATTCTTTTTCTGCAACCTAATGAGTACCCTGGGCAGTCAAGGTAGACGTTTCTCCTCTGTCCCTATCAATGTTTAATGGCTCCACTGAAATGACAGAGGCAGGCTCACCTTGAAGATTCAGTGGTATGTTGGGCCATTTCCAGCTCTGCGCTATGAAACTGGACCTGCCTCTTAAGGAATTGATTAAGTTCCCACTGAATTCAATTGCAAAACTGCTATTAAAACATAAGAGCCGGCCACATGGTAAAAAATGTAGGATTTTACTTCATTATAATAACAGCAAAGCTAATGCTGGCTTTGCAATGAACCCCTGGAAGGGTAGAGTAAGAAGAAGGTAAAAAGAACAGCAAAAAAGTGCTATTAATTCAGAACCAGACATATTTATTTCAAGCAGATTATTCTTAGAAGCACTCACAGCATTATTTACAAGAATCTTTAAAAATTGTAGTGCTACAAAACTGAGATTCATCACTGAGGTAAAACATTTTGTTATTATTGCTCAAATGAACTTCCCCAGCAGAATATGAATTACAGGATTTCAGCCAGCCTTTTCAAGAAACCTCTTTTAAAAATTTACATAGCTTATAACAGATTGCCAGAAATATTGCAAGCAGCCATTAATTTACTCCTAACCAATTAAAGCCTATGCTAACACATGCACTGATATGCACATACTTGTTCCTAATTTTTCTTCTGCAGTTAAGCATGAACAAAAAGACATCCCTCAGATCTAAAAAGAATTTGAAGGCATTTTCATGCCTTCTTTTTTTCAGACTCAAGGGCAAATGTGCCTTTGCTAAATATCATTCTGGGTTTTTCTTCCAAAGAAGTAACTTCTTTACAAGTCATCACATTTTTTTTTTCTGTTGTTGATTGGCAGTTAGACTTGCAAACAGATCATGCCCTCGGAAGCAATGTCTCCTTTAGCTTTTAAGTTTAAATTGCTAGGGTCTTTAGTTTAATTAATTTATTAAGGATTCTAGGTTGAAGAAAGACATGGAACAATGGCATTTTAGCTTTTTCATATTGCTGAATTAACAAGGAGACTTATAAAAATGGTGATGATCACTAAAGTTCTCATGGGAGCCCTAAGTATGCACCCCTTTAATTACTCTGTTAGTGGGGATGGTGCTACTTCAGTTAAATGTCATCATTTAGTAGTAATCTATCTACTGAATATGCTAGTGCGTTAGACTTTTATGACCTATGAGCAGACGCAGGCTGGGAATTTTTACAGACCTGGGAGAAAGAAGAGATTGCAAAGAGAAACACTTGTTGCCCCAGCAGCATGTTCCCCCCATGTGTCTGAGGTACATCCTGCTACCTTTGGGTGTTGGAGCTCTTTTTCTGCAGTTTCCTAAAAATAGGAAAATGGGAAAATGAGTTACGTGGCCATCAGTAAACATGTTTTCAAAGTGATGGTAGTGGCTCTTGTGTGAAACCCACCCTTGGTGGAGTAAAGAGCTAAACCGAGGCCTTCTGCCTTGCCTCTCCAAATGAAAACATGGCTTGTAGCTACCTATCACAAGAAAGTCTGTGTAATAGGTGGAGCAGAAGAATCTTATTTGGTTATTTACAGGGCATCTCAGGGCTGAGTCAACCCAAACATAGCCAGTCCACCTGCACCCAGCCTACAGGACCCTTGGCTTGCCCTGCAGCTCTTGCAAGGAGTACATGTTCTCCATCTCTGGCAGTGTTCAAGGCCACATTGGATAACTGGGTTGTCATGGGTGACATTGTCTAGTGTGAGGTGTCCCTGCCCATGGCAGGGGGCTTGGAACTAGACGAGCTTAACGTCCTTTTCAACCCTAACTGTTCTATTATTCTATGATCTCCGAGTCAGTGCTGTTCATGCCAGAGCTGTGGGAGTGTGTGAGGCTGGCATGGCCATTGAGGGTTCATGCTTCATACTCGTTCTCCTTGCCAAATAAAAGCCAGTATGAAAATTGTTCTGTAAAGCTGTGGTCACCCTTGAGAGTTTTCCGTCTGAGCTGCTGGCTGTGTTCCACAGGGTGAGAGCTGCAGCTAAGCATTTTCCAAATTATAAAACTCAAGTAAGACAGATGAGGTTTTAAACATTGTGATCCATGGTGTGAACTTACTATTGTGTTTCAGTTCAATGTGTAATATTGCAGTCCATGTTAAAAGGCTTAAAATACCAAATTTACAGAGGAAATACTACCTCGTGAACACTACTATACCTGGAGGTGTCATCACACTTGTATACTCATGGCATTAAAAACCATCACAAGGCTTTCTCTGGGAAGGCACCATGATTATTTTTCCTTTTGTTGTGGCAAGGCTTACCACCTTTCCAAGTACATTAGTACTACAAATTTCAGTAGGAAAAAGAAATTTAATTCCACTTTAATAACATTTTTGATGGTTGCTCTAACTTTTCTTGTGGGCCCAAATAAAAGACTCCAGTTTAATATGTGTGTATTTTGAGCTGTGCCCTTTGCTGACCCTCCAGTTTAATTTCCATCCTTCAGATGAGATGAATGGAGCATGAAGCAGGGAATATCTCAAACACTTGACACATGGATTACAGACAGAACTCACAGGCAAGAGAGGCAGCCAGTTTGTAGATTAAATCAAAGCAGTTCTGAATAGATGGGAGGTCAGCAAGGGCTAGCTTTGACATTTGATAGGACCTTGTGATCAATCAACTCTTTCTTAAGTCTTCCAGGTTTCTTGATGACAATGCTCCTTTAAATAAATAAATAAATAAATAACCCAGATGGGATGTGTCAAAACCTGACAGAAGAGTACTGGATTGTGTAAAATTATAGGGATTAATTATTATCAAAGATGATAATAGGAGCGGTTTAAAGCAGCAAGCATGGAAGTTAGTGTTATTTGCAAGCATTTTATCTGCATGCAGCAGTAATCACTTTTTGCATAGTGTGTATTATATCACTATGATTTTGGTAATAATCAAAAAGCATGATAGCAAGTCTTGGTCTTTTTTGGTACTTGGGAATAATCAGAAGGAGTCCCTGATTAAAAGCCTACTGTTACATTGAAAGGAAGGCTGAGGTGATATTCTGGTCTCTTATGAAATTTGCCCCCTGCTATGTCATCCCTGCCAGCTTGATTTATCTGGAGGGAGTGTAGGAGCTTCCCTGGGAAGCAAATATTTGGCTTTAGGCATGGACCAGATGCCATGAAATGAAGCAATTTTGCCCAAAATTCTCCATGGGAGGAGGCTTCCTACTGCCTGCGGTCTTTGCCACATAAACACACACCATCAGAAAAAGCTTGTTAGGGGAGTATTTGCAGCCTCACTCTACACCAGACCTGATTTCCCCCCTTTGATATACATGAGAATTTTCTCACAAGGGCGGCACATTGGAAAATCCTCCATTTCAGTGTGTTTGGAGGCGTTGTCATGACCAAACGAAGCTGTGCTTTCATAAGGTTTCAAGTGATTGTTTTGGTTGTATTTTTCTATCCTCAGGAAAATAAATAACATGACTTCTTGCTCCCCTTCCTTGCTTCATGCAACGATTAAAAATGTGATATCTATTTGAGGGGTTGGTTTGGAATCTCATCAGAGAATTTACAATTGAGAAATTACTGTTTTCAGAAAACATATTAAATTTAAGAAAAACTGCTACAGTTTCTGTTTGGAGCACAAAAGGAGAATAGATGTGAAACCCTCATTTGATGGCAAGGGACATGCTGTAATGAAATGGAGAAGAGATGATGAGGAAAGCAGGATTTGGAAGTTGGTTTAGAGAACAGTGAATTTCCCCAGTGCACCACTAAGTTCCCTGAGCGGTCTTTGCCTGTAGCTCATGGTTCATAGGCTAGGGCTAACATTTTCTTACCTTGGGGGATAAACTCCTTTCATCTACAATACAAAGACAGCAGGCACTGCAGTGATGGAGAACCATATAAGTAACCTGGCAGGCAGAGTAATGGGCTAGTGTCTCAATGCTCTGCTAAATAAGACTCCCTGGGCATCCCTGGACATACGCTTTCAGGAGAAATGAAAATGTCAGAATGTCTTGTTGCTGATGTAGGAGTTCACCAGAGCTGCAACCTTGGACACACTGGCTGAGCAGTTACTGCCCTGCGAGGGCAGAGCCCATGAGCCAGGCAGGAGCCATCAAAAGATGCCAGCTTTCACAAAACTCCATTGATAATGAGAAGTTAGGAGAGGGGGATTTGCTAATGATATTTGGAGAGACGGAGATAGAAAGTCCTGGCTTCTCCTCTCACTTTGCCATTCAGTCTCTTTTTGACTTGGGCTGCAGTCTCTGGGCAGCTCTACTTCTCTGTAGTTTTGAAACTCAGGAGAGTCTTGGAAATAAGGTCCATCTGTATGCCTGCCAATGCATTCTATCCTTGACAGAAGCTTACCTTGAGAAGGTCTTGAGTTCAACATTAGGATGTTGCATATACGACCATAAATTATTAACATTATGTGTATCTACTTTTTATAGTTGAAGAATTAGTGAAAATCATGCTATAAATAAATAACTTACAAATATTTCAGTCCTCTCTTCTTTATGCCTATTTCTTTTATTGGAGTCCTTCAACCTACCTCATCCTGGTCATGTGCTACTGGAGTCTTCTCCAGTGCTTACCCATCTTTTCCTCTGTGATAGCCCATATCATTCCTGTTTTCATCAGTTGTTTCAGCATAAAGATTTGTATATGGCTGTTTTCTCATCAGAACACCCCAAATCAACACTAAATGTGTGTCTGGGAAAAAGAGGAAGGTAGCAAGGTTGTTGAAAACACCCAAATGCTAAATATTATTCCGTGTGAAGAATACAGAGTTGATTATTATGAAGAACTCAAAGCAAATGCTGTTCATTTTGTAAGAGATGCATACAGTGAATACTTCTTGTGATCACTGAATCTGAGAACATTTGTGAGAGTTAAAAACCATTGTGAGCAGCAAGAGACTATTTTAAGCTAGAACAACTATCCTGGCAGAAGGACACAGCAGCACCCTGGCTAGGGAGAAGAGCCTCAGAGCAGCCAGCTCTGGTCTGAAGCTCAACTACTGCTTCAGCTGAGGCTCTGAAACAGCTTAGAAAGAATCTGGTTAAATATAAAGTGCAACTGCATTTTATTACTTCATTTCACTTTATAGGAACTCTGCTCTCAGTTTTATAATTGAGAATTTAGCCCTTTGCTCCACTGGAACAATGGGCTGTGTTGCTTTCCAAGCTGGTGATGGCGTGCAGAGGTAAATCTGAAATCTCACATGGCTCTACTCCCCAGAGGGTATTCAAGGAAAGCAATGAGCAGCACTGAAGGCAGATCCTTAGGGAGCCTCTGCTCAAGGGCAGATGTGGTTGGAATGCAGGGAAACTGGTATTGTTTCCTGCTGTTATGGGTTCAGCAGTAGCAGTCATTTTTCCCCTTCTTGGTAGTTGGTAGAGTGCTGTGTTTTTGACTTGTGGCCTGGGAACAGCGCTGATAACACCAATGTTTTAGTTACTGCTTAGTACATTTTGGTCTGGCCAAGGACTTTCTGAGCCTCAT
>JAOEHY010038237.1:0-14152 GCA_025447955.1 Psilopsiagon aurifrons
TACTCCAAGTGAGGTCTCACAAGAGCAGAGTAGAGGGGCAGGATCACCTCCCTCGACCTGCTGGTCACGCTCCTTTTAATGCAGCCCAGGATATGGTTGGCTTTCTGGGCTGTGAGTGCACACTGCAGGCTCATGTTCATTTTCTCATTGACCAACACCCCCAAGTCCTTCTCCACAAGGCTGCTCTGAATCTCTTCTCTGCCCAACCTGCAGCTGTGAGTCAATGATATTTCTTGTTTCCACCTGTATCTAGAAAGTGCCAGACAGTGCTCTTTATTTGGTTGTATGTTTGATGGCTGGGCTGCCTGGTTGATAATCCTGGACAGGATCTGCTTTCCAGGCACTGCTTAGACCCCATCATTCCAGATCCAGTGCAGACCAAGGCCAAACTCTTGGACCTCACCACAGCTAGCTGATGAGTTAGTGAGTTCTTACCCTGTTGGGCAATGTTGGTACTTGCCTAGAGATGACTGTTTCAAAACGACATATTTTTATGACTTTGCATTGTAGGAGTTGTTGAGATGGATCAAAATATTTGGAAGACTGGAGGTGTTTTGATATGTAGGATAGGATATGTGACACATTTTGCTATTTATATCTAGTTCTACACTTTAAAGTGCTGGAGTATATAGAATTTTTATATGGATAGGACTTAACAGCCCTGCTTTAAAATAAAAATAATAGCAAAAGAAAATAATACATAGGAATGTCCCTAAAGGGCAAAACTTCTTATCATAGAATCACAGAGTGGTCTGGGTTGGAAGGAACCTTAAACATCATCCAGTTCCCAACCCCCTGCCACAGGCAGGGACATCTTCCACTAGACCAGGTTGCTGGAAGCCCCATCCAACCTGGCCATGAATACTGCTACGGAACAGGCTTTTCTGGGCAACCTGTGACAGAGCCTTACCACCCTCATAGTAAATAATTTCTTCCTAATATCCAATCTATATTCACCTTCTTTCAGTATAAAGCCATTCTCCCGTGTCCTATTCCTACACAGATTTTTAAAAAGCCCCTTACTAGCTTTCTTTAAGTACTGGAAGGCTGCTCTATACATCTCCCTTTAATCTTCCCTTTTCTGGGCTGAACAACCACAGCTCTCCCAGCCTGTCTTCATAGGAGAGGTTCTTCATCCCTCTGACCATCTTCATGGCCTCCTCTGGACTCTCTTAAGCAGGTCCATGTCCCTCTTGTGCTGAGGGCCCCAGAACTGAACGCAGTACTCCATGGGGGGTTCTCACAAGAGCAGAGGGGGAGGATTAACCCCCTTGGTCTGCTGGTCACACTTCTTTTGATGCATCCCAGGACATGGCTGGCTTTTTGAGCTGCAAGCACATATTATCAGGTTATGTTAAGCTTCTTGTCAACCAGCAGCCCCAAGTCTTTCTCCTCAGGGCTGCTCTCAATCCAGTCTCTGCCCAGACTCTATTTGTGCTTGGGATTACCCCAACCCATGTGCAGGACTTTGCACTTGGCCTTGTTGAACTTCATGAGGTTTGTACTGGCCCGCCTGCCGAACCTGTGAGGTTCCCTCAGGATGGCATCCCTTCCCTCCAGCATGTAGATCACACCACACAACTTTTGTCATCTGCAAACTTGCTGAGGATATACTCAATCCCACTGTCTATGTTGCCAACAAAGATGTTAAACCGCACCAGACCCAAAATGAACCCCTGAGGAACATCACTCAGAATTGGCCTGTACTTTGACATAAAGCTGTTGACTGCAGCTCTTTGAGTGTGACCATTAAGGTAATTCCTTTTCCACTGAATGGTCTACCTGTCAAATCCATCCATCAAATAAATTCTCTCCAGTTCAGAGAAAAAGATATCATGCAGGACACTGTCAAATACAGTGGCTGTTTGGACAATTTCTCTGTGTTCCTCCCAAGCTACAACTCCTTGCTTCTACCCTCTGTCACCTTCTTTTTTTTTGTTTTGAGATTGTCCAGGAGCTTCTTCATTCATGCAAGACACTTGGCATTTCTGCCTGATTTCCTCTTTGTTGGGATGCATTGTTCCTGAGCTTGAAGGAGGTGATCCTTGAATATTAACTAGCTTTCTTGGCCCCCTCTTCCCTCCAGGGCTTTATCCCATGGTACTTTACCAAGCAGAACCCTAAAGAGGCCAAAGTCTGCTCTCCTGAAGTAGTGAGCTTGCTCTGTGCCTTCCTCATTGCCCTGAGGATTTTTAATTCCTCCATTTGACGGTCACTCCAGCCAAAGTTGCCCTGAAGCTTCACATTCCCCACCAACCTCTTCTTGTAGGTGAGAACAAGGTCCAACATAACCCCTCACCTTGTTGGCTCTGCTGTCACTTGGAGGAGGAAATTATCATCAGTGCATTCCGGAACCTCCCAGATAGCTTATGCCCTGCTGGTTTGCTTCTTACAGTAATTATTTGTTACATTCAAGTTGAATGCAGCATGCAGCTTTCTCTTTTATGCTTTGTATGTGGATGATCACCCATTCAAGCAATGCTAAAGGGAAACTTCAGTTAAATAGTCTACATAAGCCGGTGAAATCCAGCTAAAATATATATGGTGACACAAGCTTTCATGGGGAAAACATTCAACAAACTAAACATGAAAGCACAAGTGAAATGCACTTCAGTTTTCTAGGTGCTGTGGGCTTATAATTGCTTTCCATTGCCATAACAATAACCAGGTGAAGCTCTTGCAAGCCTGTGCTTGCTTGCTAGGTTGGGAGGGATGTCACAGGTAAATCTGACTTGACTGTTTTTCCCATTCTCTGTGTTGGGGATGTGCCAGCTGTCAGTAACAGGATGAGTTACTTCCACTTTCAGAAGGAAACATGGTTCCTATTTTCAGCTCTATCTGCAGTGCAGTTTGGTGGTTGCGTGCTGCAGGATCAGTAGCAGGGACTGCCTGGGGCAGCAGGAGTGGAGCATCAGCTGCAATCAACCCAGTCCCATTGCGTGAGGAACCTGCTCAGCTCTGAGCTCATATGGGAGGAGGTGGTGTGACAAGGAGAGCTCCCAGGAGGACCTGGGGCTTCTTCTGGAGGTAATGGAAGCAGAAATGCCACTGGCACAGGGATAAGCTGCTCCCTCAAACCCAGTGGGGCTGCACTATTTTACATCAGTTGAGGATTTAATTTCGTGCTTGAAGCACATCCTTAAGCTGAATGAGAACACCAATGCTAAATGCCTTCCTGTTTAAATGATGAACTCAGAGGCTGAAAGAGTATAAACTATTTATGATATGGAGAAAGCAAATGCAGTTGCTAAAATGAAGCATAGTTGAAATGAGGATACAGAGGGAATATGAGGCCTCCCCTCTTTTCATTATCTGAGCCCACTCTTTCTTGCCATGATATCTTGATGGGGGAACTTCCCAGTGGTTTATACCTGTGCAACTGCAGTCAAAATTAAACCTTCATCTTCAACTGTTTATCCCCTTGTTGTGGTCTTGAACCAGGACACCCCTTTAAAGCAGAAATGCTAAATAAAGAGATTTGGAAATCCCTCTCCACAACTTCTTGCTTAACCTAGACCATTACATGGCCTTTTGAACACCAGTAGCCGTCTCAGTCCCTGGCAACACCCCAGCCACATCCATGGTTTCACATCAGGCCCCTCCAATGGGTAAGCAGAAGCAGGTATTCTGCCCGCTGGAATAGCTCTGCACCCCCTGTTGTGGCCTCCCAGTATCAGGCCTGTTGAGAAATGCTGTAGTAGATGGTATGTATACTTCTTATTACATGCCTTTGAGATACTAGCGTTTCCCAGATTACTTTAAAATAGTCTACAGAAATGATCTTTGGACAGAGGTCGTGAGATAGCTGCCTGCAGAGCAGGGCGTGGGTTAGACTGTGCAAGATCACCTGCATTGCCACAAGTGAAGGATATTCTGTGTTCTGGTACTTCCGGCTACTACTATGACATAGAAGTCAGTAATTTTGCATTTGATCAGTATTGTTTCATATTTCCATCCCTTAGAAGATTTTGTAAAGCTCTGCCTACCTCTCTTGGCTCCCACTGAAAGCAGAAAACATTGGAGTGACACACTCTGTAAACACACCAGATCATGATCACCAGCCTGCTTTGGGAAGGTTTCATTCTCAGGGAGTTACGAGGCTAGTCACATCATGGGCAGCCCCTCCTTTAAAAGGCTTTATTTTAAATTCATTTTTTACGTATTCTTTCTATATTTTTATGTTAGCCACACATATGGCAAACTAAATAATTTGTTTTCTAGCCCACAAAACTTGGATAGGCAACAGTTTTCTGCTCTCTGTTTAAAAAGAATGTTAGTGATGAAAGACTATGCCAATAACTTACACAGACAGTTGAAGTGTAAGGAATTTTTACAAGTTTTCCAAGATTTCTGACTGGAATTCCCTAGCAAAGAATTCCCTTTTGAAGCTCCTGTGAGGAATAAACCAATTTATGCAAGTGTCGTGTCTGAAACACTTTTCTAATAGACATTCATATTTCTGCATGTAAATGGGTGTAGTTCTGGATCTCACCGGCACAGCGTGACTTTGGAAAAGGCTATGACAAGCCAACAGAGGGTGTATGTGAGGACGCCCACACAGCCTTCCCTCTTGAAAACCATGCAGGCAGCAGAGTGATAGCACAGGGTGCTGCAAAGGGGAACCCACACCCCAGGTCTGTGCCTGTGAGACCATTCCCACTACTCTGTGCATTGGCAGATTGCATTGAGTGACCTTGTAATCCAAACAGTGGGTAGGGTGTACATGTGAAAGTGTGTGTGTAAAAGTGTGCATGTGCAACCAAAACTTCCCTGGATTAACTGTACAATGGTGATCAGAAATTTGCAGGTGTTTGCTGATGTTTTGCAAGTGTTTAGTATTTCAGTTTATCTGTCATACTGCTGATACTGATCCTGAAGGTATAGTTAATTTGTTGCCAGTTAATTATGTATCATTTATAAATCAATAAAGCACTTTGGTTCTAATTTGGTGTGAAACAGATGAGCTGAGCAGATTTTTCCTGTGGCAGGTGCACACTGTGATTTTGGGCAGAAACTACCTTGGGGATCTATTTTCTAATTACAGTTGTAACTTAGATAAGATACTACTAATGTACTATCCAAGAACTCATCATTAATGTGGACCAAAGCATGTTTTACATCCCTTTTCACTACCTTAGTAAGCACTACTCTTTAGGAAATGAAGCAAAATGGTTGCACACTTTCCTTGAGGTGGGTTGTTTGTTTTTTTTTAATGAGTTACTGCCTTAGAAACATTATTATAGCTATTGCCATTTCACTGCAGCTACAGTTCCTGTTACTCAGATAAGCCACTGCCTGCCAGTTTAAGGCAGTGCAGATACAGACCGACACAGCTGGTTTATTATGATCCAGATACCCTGTCCGTGCTAGCAGAGTTCAGGCTTTCCCCACTCCCCTACCAGGAGCTCATTGCACAAGTAAATAAGTGACAAATGGGAAAAATATAGCCAGGTACCACATTAACGAAAAATTGTGCCATTTTTGGTCTCTTGCAGACTTAGAAATGGATCATTTGTGATGTCATTTGTCCTCATTTTCCTCATCCATCCCCACCACATAATGATCTGATTACCTGCTCTATTTAAAGCACACTCTCAAGCAGACCAGAATGTGCTGAAACAATTTCTTTTTGATTCTCAAATGTCTACTTTTTGTTCAGTAAGAAGTAGGATGTGTATAGGAAGCATACCAAATAATTTGCCGCTTTTAACCCAATTTTTAAAGTGCAAGAAAAAGCAATTTCCCTGCCCCATTTGGTCTACAATATAATTGGCAGTTAACTGAAAGATAAGTGGGTCTATCACCTTTAAAAACCTAGGCAGAACTTAAAGTTCTACCTTTATTTGTTGTTATTGCTGGCTTTATATTTTACCTTCTCATGAGCACAGACATTAGCAAAGGAAATTGTCCTAAGGAGGGCATCTAGGTCTCTCAGGAGGTATGTAGGACAGAACATCTTTAGTCATAAATATGCAGTCATTGGGTCAAAATTATTTCCACAAAGGAATAAATACTTGAAGTCCACGTGGCTGTTTCCTGAAAAACATTAGCTCAGTGATCAGTGATGGTGGGGAAAAAATGTTAAGCAGTGTGTTAGGAATAATCAAGAAATAAATTAATATATTAAAAAAAAATTATTATGCCATCTTGTTGATTTATGATGTAATCTCACCGTGATCACTGCCCAAAAGGATATAGGACAACTGGAAAAGACAATGGAAAATGCCATAAGCATGATAGTTTCCATGGAGTTACTATCAGGCAACGAAAAACTGAGCAAAAGTGCTTCTCTGCTCAGAAAGTGAAAGAGTAAGAGGGGTACAAAAGAGAAATATAAAATCATAAGTGATATGGAGAATATGGAAGTAAAGGAAAATATTCCATTTTCTCACATGAGCTTTAAGGATGCTGAGTGAAATTTGAAGATAGGTATTTCAAATTCAAAAAGTATTTTCACACAGCTCAGAATATGATGCAGAATTTGTTTCTGTCAGATTGTGTTAAGGAAAAAATATGCACACTAATTCAAGAGGAATTCTGAAGATTAAGCAGAAATAAATCTGTTGATAGTTATTAACTGTAACAGTATGAATGCAACCTTAATGCAGGAAGGCCCCCAACCACTGATGTCCAGAAGCTGGGAAGGATCATCACGTACTCACCCTGTGTGTTTCACTCTTGGCTTTTTGGCCACTGGGAAAGACTAAAGAGACAGAAAGATGTGTGTAGCTTTAAGAAAAGATTGCATTGAATCATGTTCCTACGTTTATTATACTTCCTTGGCAGAAAAGTGGGAGCTGAAAGGATGGAAAATTCCTTTCAAGGCACAGGTGTTTGAAGGGATTCTTTGGGCCAAGTTTGACCTCAGGGATTCCTTCGCTCTTATCACCATCCAGATGTCAGAGGGATGAGGGTGTCTTCCCCCTCACTTCTAGTGCTGCAGATCACCCCCTAAGTCAATATTATCTCTGAAATTTCAGAGCCATTGGTGACTTTATAGCACAAAACCATTGACAAGTAAGTGTGACTTAGTGATTTACCTCCTGCCTGTCACACTTAGAGAGGAGCCAGAGAGACTCGGGTATCTGTTGCAGTAAGTCTGCCACTGACAGAAGAGTAATCTGTAAACAATTGCTTTTCTCAATCAAAATCTCGGGTTTGTTTCTTCTGTCAATTGCCACCAAAAGCAGCTAATCTCCACCTGGCAATCACCACGAGAGCTGGCTTCACTTGCCCATGGCTTTATTGCATATCCCACATGAAATTGATAGCAGTTCTCTTGTTGTAGACAAAACATTTACGATTATCTCATTTGTCCTAGCAACAAAAATAACAATGCATATTCAACCTGTCATACAAAATGGTCTAAAAATGCTTTGCAGATACAAAAAAAAAAAAAAAAAAAAAAAAAAATCCAGAAAGGCTGCATGAAAAGACAAAAGAAAACAAATAGGTCTTCCTTGGTTTTTCAGCTGGAATTTCAAAGCATACCATGTTTCTTTCCAAACCACATTTTATTCTTCTCAAAGTATTTGGATGACACAAAATTACATGTTTCTTCTGGATGTGATATTGCTTTTATAGGGATTTACTTGATATAATTTTTTCTTTTGCCTGATCTTTTAAGAGTAAGAAATTCTCCCTGCTCACCCTAGACCGAATTCTAATTAAAACCTAATATGGTAAAAAAAGTTTAAAAGCCTGGAATGCTTACTCACATTTTTAGAATGTTTATAAGCATTTTTTTTTCTGATATTGTACTTTTAAAAGTTTTTGTGCACAGATGGTAGCAATATACAGACTGCCTTTGTGAAATCAACAGCATAAATTCATTTATCAGTACACTAGCTAATTTCAGGTGAAGAAATGTGGAATGTGAATATGGAAAAGTGTGTTTATTTCATACATAACTTTTGACTGCTGTAATATCTTTTTTATCCCCTTGAGGAGCTCACAGGACTATTAAGGCAGCCTGTGTTTCAAACAATTGTCATCTTACTGTCTTTTATAATTGCTTATGGCTTGACTATACCTTTACACACTTAGTATAGCAAGGACTGCTGGGGAGATGCAGTGTCTCAGATACCTGTTGTTAGTGGTATGAAGCAAAACTAAATATGTATCTGTCTCTGTTCTACATCACCACTCCCTCCCCCTGATATAGAATAAGCATCCCATGGAAAGAGGACCTGCCAAACACTGTGAGCAGGACAATGGGAAGAAGTGGACACAAATGTCCCCAGGTTCTGCTCACCTATGCAAGCTGAGATTTGGTGCCCTTTTCTGGAACTGGAGACTGTTTTCTTGCTTGTTCAAAGTTTTCTCTTCTCATAATTTTTCAGGTACATTTCATATTCCCCTTTACCTTCATTACATTCATCTCCTATTCTTATGGCTGGTTTTCTATAATTCAGAAGAAAAGTTACATTTCATTTCACTGTTTTGGAAAAAAAAAAAAAGAAGAAAAGAAAGGGAAAAAACTCAGAAAAAGCAAGTAAACAAACAAAATAAACTAAAAACCTCAACCCAGGTAATTTAAAAATACTGAAACATAATGTGTTTATTCTAATCCAAAATGTTCTCCTTTTCTCATTCAGAACTGGTTGTTGAATTTGTTCAAAATTTCAAATCCTTTTCGTCTTCCCCAAAAGCCAGTAATTGCTGTATTTACTGTGGAAAAAACTCTGCTAATCTCACTGTTCATACTGACTATGCATGACATGACAGGTGGCTTTCTAAAGCGGAAATACACTTTACTTTCCTAAAGTACTGGTAGAAATGGAGTAGTTTAAAAATCTAATCTCTTCTCACTTCAGCCTGGTAAATCTCCCAGTGCCTTCAGAGGACTCCAAACTAAAGCCTTACACATTTTTTTTCTTTTGCTTTGATTTGTCTTTCCACTGAAAAAAAGTATCAAAGGTCAAATTGATTCCAGCATTATACAGATTATGTGTCTACTACGTACCATGTATTTTCAGTGTGTTTAATGAAGTATTTTTGAGACAAGTGAATTTTCTTGATTTTTGATCTACTTACTCCTCAGACAAAACAAAATCAAGAATTGTTGAGACATGTCTTGCATCTTTCAATTAACATTGACCATTTACAACTATAAAAATTTAGTTCTGTGCCTTCCATTGAATATAGTAACAATCAGATCTGTTGATTCAGAACTAATCCAGAAAACTGATCAAAAATTTTCGTTATAAATGTTGTGAATGTACGGCTGAGGAGGTGGAAGTGTACTTCAGACAAACCAAATTTCTCATAAAATATACCTATAGGGGCAGGAGGATTTTAGACAGTTGATTGAAAAACTGAGTTGTGAGACTGTAAATGTTTTCAGCTTTGATAGGAAGCCAAAACCTTTTTCTGCAAAACCGTCCATGCAATGAAGGAACTGCAGATTAAACACCTCATCGCTTTAGCATCTTGTAGAGTCTGGTTTCCCCATTCTCCCATGATTTGAAATAATTTTGTTTGCTTCTTCCCTGTCAGCAAAAGATCGCCAATATTTTCCATTCCTAATTTCATGTAATTAGATAACAGGCAAATAATCAATATTTTGCCTGTGAAATTGTATTACACTTAAGATCACAGTATTATTCATTTTATTAGTTAAATGTGAGTGTTCTGTTAAGCATAATTTAAGATCTATTAAAGATAAAATGATTTCTTTCGACTACCTTTTTTTTTTTTTTTTGCATCAGTTTCCGCGTATGCCAGTTATATACCACAGTCATAACACTGCTTCTGTCAATTTGACTTTTCACAGTTTTTTATCGTTCTAACAATGTGTGATACCTTGCTCACTTCATTGCCCACATCAGAGAGAAGTTACAAGGAAACCCCAAAGTCTGAAAATATGGAAAAATCAAATTCATGTGAGAATTTGCCCATTTGTAGATTAATTGGTCATACTCTGGAATTTCATGAGAAACTTCAAAGAAAATCCTAACCAAAGGATTATAAATAAGACATGCATTTTTAGCAGTGAAAGTAGCCAAACATTGGAAGAACTTACTCTCAAAGGGGGTTCTGTCTTTCTTGGAAGTCTGTATTTGTAACAGAAGTGTGAGCCTCACGCAGTTGTGGGTCTGTGGTGTGTAATGGGAGGGTATGACTAGGTGAGGACTGAGTAAGGAGAGCTAGGAAGAAGAGGAGGAATGTCATGGGCCCTGGGATGGTCTTGCATACTCTCAATTTTTTCATAAGGTGTAATACCAATGTGCATTCATTACCAGTGATGCTCCCTCCCAAAATTTTTGTGGGTGGAAAAAACATGAGAAGGAAGAATAGCTCAGCCCAGAATGTCATGAGCACCAGAAACTTTGGGAACAGTCCAGATTTCAAAGAGATACTTAACTGCATTCTTCAAATATCTCAGTGAAACACAGTTACACATCACACAGAAATGGTATACTCATTGTGCTGGGTTCATTTCTAACTGGAATTTGGCCAGACCTTTTTAAGCAGAAAGTCAGGAAGGGGAACAGTTCTGTCATTAAATGTCCTTGTCATTTTATCTTCATTCCTTTGATTCGTTGCAGATGTTTCTTTGGAAAGTGTTTTAGTGCCTTTCTCGCTTCAATTACCATCAGTTCACACTCAGTTCATAATGGCAGAATAATTGAGCAGAGGACTAGTTCACCATTCTTATGGATCTTTTTGACATCCACTTGTGGCTTCTCTATTTCTTTATCTTGCTGCATATTTTTCCTTAGAAAATTAAATTTGAAAGTGTTTGAAGGTTTGAAAAAAGGACAAAGATTGATTACCTTGGTAAATTTATTTCAACATTAGATGAACTTATTATGGTTTATGTTGATAAGTATTAAGCAAAAAAGATTGCAGTAACCGAGATGTATGATTCAACATGAAGTCAACATAGTATAATTAATTTTTTTCTAGCAAAATCAAATTAATAAAACATAATAACAGTATGATTTTTTAAAAGTAAATGGCATTACACAGGCTCTAGGTGCATGAGTTTATAGTATTTACACTCAATAGTAAAGTCAGCCAACTATTTATTGTGTGTGCGTTTCCTTATCCATCATTTATTGAGGAATTTATTATCAATACAGTAACATAATCAGTAAAGAAATTTTACTTTTATAAGTCTTGTTATTTTAATTCAAGAATATTTGCAGACATGGGGTTGGTATCCAGCTAGTGTAGTTCTACTGCGTATGTAATTCGCTGACCATGATAAAATGTTAGATTAGCTATACCAATAGAGTTAGTTATTCATAGTCGTTGAAAACTAAGTAGAGGAAAAGGAGTTATTGACATTTTCAGCAGCATTGTAATTGCTGTTCTATAATAATGTTTCTAAATAGCAACTGAAAAGTTGTTTTCTATGTAGAATTTGAAATTGTAATTGCACAGTGTGGTTATCTGGCAGTCTTTCTGGAAAAAAAATCCTGAAAGAAAAAATTATACATGACTTTCAGAGCCATGATGTCAAAACCTGAACTTATTTCTGAATCTAGTGAGCATTTATTTGCCAGCTTAAGGAAATACCAAGGGGTATGTGTGATTTGTTTTAAAGGAGGTAGAGCATTGGGTTTGTTATGTCCATATGTTTAAAAACACAAATAGTATTCATTCTAAAAGTAAGCAAGAAAAATCACCAAAACATTCCAGATCAACCATCAATGAATACAGATATTCCACACAGTTTGAGCTTTTGAAGACAGTTCAGATAAGTTTTTCCTACACAGGTTTATAAATGGGTACCTCGATGTCCTTTCACAGTATCATGCATCCTCTTCAGAGCAAAATAAGTTGGTATGGTCTATTCTGTGTTTGATTCTTACAACGGCAAGAAATTAACTCATCATTTTTCCTGCTCCTCTTTTCACTACCCTCTGGCAAAACACTAAGAGCATTTAGAAAAGATGAATTTTATTTTGCTTACTTCAGATGTGTAATCCTCTTTGTACTAAACAGTCTGTTCTGACAACATTTGCATTGTCAGTGGACAGAGAGCTCTTCGGACCAAGCAATAGTCTGAATATGAGCTATTATTCATGGTGTTCTCTTTGCATTCAGTTTCACAGGCAAAAAAATCAGCCTTGCCTGTACCATCTCATCTTTGCTCACCTTTCACTGGTGGAGCACATAGGATATGTCTCATGTCAAGAGGCTCTTCTTTTTGAACCTCTGCCTGGTCCGCAGGTTCAGTGGCAGTATCACGCTAAGAAGATGTTGTTCATACACCTCTAAGTGTTTTCCCAGCCTTACGCATTCCCACCCTTGTCCTTATCAAACCCTAAGGAAAAAGAAGCCTGCTTGGCTTCTGTCACCAGGCTGTGCCACAGTGGCTCCAGCATTCCCACTGTAGTGCCGGACAGAGGGGCCTTTTGTTTGCCCCATTATGGTGACACTAGCCAAGTTTAGCATTGGAAGGAACAGATCCTGGCGCTACTGACAAACAACTAATTCACTCCTTGCCTTTGGCTTTATTATATTTTTTAATGTGGGAGCCATCATCCAGTCAAATCTTGCCATAAAGATTCAAACTCTCAATCTGCTTTCTCTGTAGTATTTCCATTTCTTGCACTGTACCCCTTCTTGCCCAGACGCTTGCCCCCTAATCTTTCAAATCCGGTGCCAGGAGTCTTTTCCATACTCCCTCCATTGGCTCAGTCCCTGTAGGATTTCACAGTGTTCTCAGATTGGTCAGGGACTCAGTGGCAAATTAGATTTTTCTCCTAAGTTTTTCTGGATTTGTATTTAATTCCAAGGAATCCGGGGAACCTCAGTCATCCCCTTTAAGTAAAAGGGATAGAAATTTTCTTCCCCAGCAGGAGGCAGAACTTCAGCTGAATTCACATAACTATTGCTTAATCTTTCCAATGGTTTTCAGATAGCTCGTATCTTGGAGTCTAAAGCTGCTCTCATACCTGTGAAGATTCTTTTGCATGAACCAAACAGAGTTCAAACTGAGTTCCCTGTCTACAATGTTCACTACATCATCATCAGGCTCCTCATTGTCTGGATTGTGCTTTGAATGAGGCTGGCTTTCTTTTCTCTCTCTTTTTTTTTTTTTTTTCATATTCCAACTTCTTACTTCCAAAAACTCTCCAGGGGCAGAAAGAGTCTACAAGGTTTTAATGAGGAGACTAGTGTTGGATGGGGCAATCTTTTCCCAACCTGATATTTAAAAATACAGCTCAGAATTATCTACAGAAGTGCTGAAAAACTGCATCTTTATTACCTAAAAAAAATTGTAATTTCATTCCCTTTGCATTGCAGTTAGAGCATCAGGGGAAATTCATCAGAAGAAAAGGCCTTTTCTTCCAGGCTTACCTGTATTTCTGTGGCAATTCTATTACTCTCAAAAATTATTTTTACAGGGAGTCTGATAAGACATTTTAACTCCATACTTAACAGAGCTTAATGTTTACCCATACACTGTAGTCCTAAGCTTGAGAATCAGTAATGCTAACTACTGTTCATATACTGTCTCATTACACTCTATGTCCTTTACCCAAATAAAGTGTCTGTTACTATAGCATAAGACAAGCTGCTTTATTTCCCTCCAGCTATATAATGTGTTAAAATATTCTGAATATATATGATTATTTTTTTTTTTTTTTAATCTTAACCTCAGAGAGAATTTTTAATGCCTTTTTTTGTGTTTTGAACCATGGAAAAAATTATATATAGTGAAACAGTGCTACACCCTTTACCAAAAAGTCAAGGTACAAAGGGGCTGTGTGTTGGAACTGTAAAGGAGAGCTGGGAAGGAATCAACACCATAGAAATATTCATATTCTCCATGCAGTGATACTGCTTGTGCCACTGAAATTGCTATGGAAAAAACTGTGATTCAGTTACTGGGCGCAGTCCTTCACACCCCGTTGCAAAAGAATCACTTCACTAATGTGACTCTTCTCAGGGAAACTCATTGTACAAATCACTTATTGCTCCTATGCAGAAATACTTGAGTGATTATGCCCACAGTTTTTAATGAGTGATTCATAGAAAAATTCCCAGGTCAAATATGGGTTTTAAACATTTTGCAGCACTTTAGAGGGTACCCAAGTTCTTATAAAAGCTTTTTAAGGCTACCTACAGGTAAAAAAAAAAAAAGAAAAAGAAAAAGAAGGAAAGAAGGGAAGGGAAGGGAAGGGAAGGGAAG
>JAOEHY010038240.1:16395-28079 GCA_025447955.1 Psilopsiagon aurifrons
GGGGAAGGAGGAAAGTCCCCATCAGCTCTGAAAAACCACCCTCCTGTTTCATACCCTACAACTTAACACACCTAGTGGTGAGAAAAACCCAAGAAGAAAGTAGCCCCCAGATGCTGGAGACAGGAGTATATCCCCCCACTGGGGCCCGAGACAAGGACTGGAGTATGTCCTGGCTGCATTTACCATTCAGTGCTCTGCGGTGGCAAGTGACTCCTGCAAAAGCATCCAGGCAGATGCTATAGACCCTTCTCTTTTCTCTGGTGGTCTTTGGCGACCTATCAGAAGCAGTGGAGAAAGATGATAACAAGGACATCCTGCTCTCAGGACTGAGCTCAGGTTTGTCATACTGTGTTGCTCAGCTAGGCAGGGACATAACCTCTGGCCTCTGAGAAGAAGCATATGTCACCATGGTCCCATAGAAGGTGTGGGCCAGGGCACTAAGTGCAGCAGGACACAGGAACAGGGGGAACATGGCATGTTCCTCCAACCCAAGGGATGCGTTCAGCTTGCCTTAGTGGGGCAGCAAACCTCAGCAAGATCTATATGAAGAAGGTGTTTTTTCCTTTCCTCACAATCATTTGTGATGGAAACAAGAATGGCTTATGGGAGGCATTCCTTGATACAAGTCGGAATACCTCCTACACCTGGACAGGCATTTTTTCCCCTTGGTTGATAAGCACCCTATGTTAAGGAGGAAATAAAACCAGAAACACAAATTTCTGACCAGAGGTTACAAATTTCCCTACACAGTGGGTACAAAACTTTCTGGTCTTAGGAAGTGTCCCTCTAAATGAATAATGCACGTCTCTTCCTTAAACCCCTTTCTCCCAAACCAGTAACACATCCATACCTGTGATCGATCTTAATCAGAAGTGTGAAAAATCCACTAGTAACTGGAAATGACAGCAGTTCTGCTCTGAGGAGGCCTAACAATGCCCTGAAAGACCAAGACATGACTGTGAAGTAACATGCCAGGGTGCAACCAGTCTCACTCAGCCCCTTCCCCAGATCTACACTGGGCACACCTCACCATGACCCAAAGTGAACACCAATGGCGATTCAGCTGCAGCGCACTCCCGGCAACAGGATGCTCTCTTAAGCACAAGCCTCCCCCTTCTCCAGAGCTTGTTTAAAACTAAATATAGAAAGAACACACGAACCCCAAAGCCTCCATGCTTGCCAAGTGGACCTTTCCCGTGTTAGCCACATAAAACCAATGCAGGGCTTCCCAAGCATGCAGGCAGAGAGCCCTGGCCCCTCTGCCCTCATTCATTACTTTCCTCATTCATTACATTACTGCACTGAGGGGAAACTTGGCTCCAGGTTTAAGCCAACTGGCTGCAACCCACTGAGCTGCACTCTCCCAGACTTTGCACTTGAGCTGCTCTCTGGGAAAACTGCAAACCAACCCACACCACACACAGATGGTTGATAGGGAGGTATCTACACAGCACAAGAAGCGAGTTCAGAGATGTTATTCCTGAGCAGAAGCAGCTGCAGCTCCTCTTGCAAGACTCCTCCTCTGAAGCAAGCACATAAATAACTAGTGTTGAAAGAAGTACAGCTTTATTCTGCTTTGAAGACACAGAGGGCACCTGGGGAAGAACTCCAGCATATTTTCCTAGAAGGAGAGAAGTGGTGCACAGGGGTAGAAACTCCACAGATGGTTATTTGGAGCCCTACCCCTGACATTTATTTCAAAAATCTTAATTACATATTTAATTCATATTTACTCATGGCCTATAGCTGGCTGCTCAGATATTCTTCAGGAGTTGACTAATTTCCCACTCAGATTATCCCACAATCCCTCTTGGGTAGTTCTTATCAACTAGAGAATTAGGACTTCAGATGGGCATTAGAGAGAAAGCTGATGGACAATGCTACAGGTAACCACCACGGGAAGGTTTCAGGAAGGACACAGCTGACGCTTGCAGCCCCAGGTTTGCTGCAGCAGATACGGCAGTATCGGTATTTCTGCTCCAGCTGGTAAGGCCTGTCCTGGGCTAGGAGGGATCCATATGTCTCATGCACATGAATACACAAAAACCTACTTGCTCGAAGCAGTCCATCTATCCCCAGGGAGCCTGGCACTGCAGAGGGATGTCTACACCTAGGTGCTTGTTAGGATCCCAATACAGCAGCAGGGAGGACCCCCCATCCTCCCTATGCCAGATAAAGTGATTCCAGCCTTAAAGGAATACTGAAGCTGCCAGCACTCCCAGAAGCAGGTAAAGGGAAAAGAGCTGTGCCAGAAGAAAAGACTACCAGGAGAGGCATGTGCTGTGCTTCAGTGTGGAAGGCATTGCTGCAAGCTGCTCACCCTGAGCCAAGATGCTGCTCACCACGAGGACAGTCCTCTCCAACAGGGTAATGTCCTTGGCCCACAATAAATGCTACAGCCAAGAGCAAGGATAGACTGCAGCAGTTACATCCCACATCTCATAAGGGAGAGAAGCCCAGAGGTTCTCACAAGGGATGCCACTGCCTTAATCCCCTTTCCTATAGGATCTGCAGGTCAGCAGGCTTGGCAGGGGCTGTCATCAGCTTTTCATCCACACACAAACATAGAATAGTTAGGGTTGGAAAGGACCTTAAGATCATGGGGTTCCAACCCCCCTGCCATGGACAGGGACACCTCCCACTAAACCATGTCACCCAAGGCTACTTCCCTGGGCAACCCATTCCAGTGCATCACCACCCTTACAGTAAAGAAATTCCTCCTTGTATCCAATCTAAACTTCCCCTGTTTAAGTTTTAAGCCATTACACCCTTGTCCTATCACTAGAGTCCCTAATGAAGAGCTCCTCTCCAGCATTCTTATAGTCTTCCTTCAGATACTGGAGGGCTGCTATGAGGTCATGAAGTCTCCACGCAGCCTTCTCTTCTCCCGGTTGAGATGTCCTCATCACATGCTTGTGGATAAAAGTCTCCAGTCTGGAGATCTGACAGATTTTCTCTAAGGCCACATGAGGGGCTGCTGGGATTACTTGTTGCATTTCTCTGAGGTCCCCTGCAGTGCAGTTCCCTTTCCAGGCACCACAGGCGACTTTCTCTCAATTGGGTCCCTGAAATCAGGAACCATGGTAATGCTGCCCTTCTCTCCAGCTTATCTCCAGCTAATCCAGTAGTTATGGATTTTGGTGTCTTCTTGTAAGATTATGTTAATTATAGAGTAACAGGAAGTGCTTCGTGGACTGGGGTGATACACAGAATAGATACCAAATTGGGAAGGGTCACAGAGTATCTATTAAATGTCTGCTTGCAACTGTAGAGAGCTGGTTCATGACCCACACAATCCTTTCCAGTCCTAATGGAGCACACCCGCATGGCAGCACTGGGACTGGAAACTTGCTATTCTTGTACTAGAAGCCTGGGCCTCCACCCAGAGCTTTCGCAGGCAGGTTCACCATTCTTGCATTTCACTTTGTGAGCCACAGGCCAACCAGTCTAGGACTGGGATAGCCAGGTTTCTGTTCTCACACCCTGGGATACTGTGCATGTGATCAGCACTCCTGGCTTGGAGCATAAACAGGCACACAAACACTGAGGACCTGAACACAGGTTACATGCAGGGAAATAAAAAAACCCATAATACAATCCCTCCCAACCTGCTGGATTTAGGTACAGGTTATTTTTCTAGAGCCTCTGCTGCAAACTCCATACCTTGTGCAGGCTAAGTCCACAGGACTATGGTAAACAGGCTCCAACACAAAGTTACACATATTCATTCAGCAAAAGGAAAGGGCTGACCCATCAAACGTCCTGTGTATGAACCTGATAAAGGCTGGCACAAAATAATGTTCTACTAGAAAGTTTGATGAGCCTCTAGCGCACATTGACACCAGTGTTTAACAAGTCAGACCTTGTGATGCAGGGCTCCTGCCAGCGACAAAACAAACGTCACCAGGAAATGGTGCTGAACTGACACAGGACTGCTGCAACCTCTGCAAGTGCCCCTCCCATGGCCCCCCTAGGGTCACTGCAGGTTCTCCCTTAGGCTTCTTTGCCTGGCATCCAGGTGGTGACAATGTGGCAGTAGACCCCAGGCTTCCGTGGGGGACTTCAGCCCTTGCTAGTATAAGGGAGCGACCTCTGTCATGCAACAAGCCCCATGTGGAGAGGGAACTGCCTCATGCTCTATGTACTGCAGCTGGAGCTATGCTTCCCTGGGGACTGGCTGTCCCACCCTGGCTGGGTGATATCAGCCTTCTAACTCACTCATCTAGGCAGCCAGCTCAGACTCAGCATTTTAGGTGTTTAAAGCAAAGTGCTAACAGATTAACAGTGAAGAATACACCTGGCTGAACACATGCTGCAATTCCCATGCTCTGCAGTCTGAAAACTCTCAGGCTGCATGGGCAAACAGGCATTTCCAACTTTATGCTCTAATGCAAGAGCCAAATGATGCAGTCACTGAGCCACAGTGGCACCAACATTCAGCCCTCAGTAGCTTGAGGGCTGGGCAGCCAACAAAAGCATTTGCAAATCTGTATTTTCTTACAAACTCCTGTTGGAAAGTAGCAATTGGCATGCTGCTTTGCAGCACGTGGGGACAAGCCATTAATGCATTAGCCCGAGTTTGAAGAATCCTCCCCACCTTTGCAACCACCTCATCACCATATGTTTCCACTGCTACTCCAGCACTGCCAGCAGAGCTGCAAGGTTACCAGAAGCCAAGCCAAAGTGAGGACACATGAAGAACCCAAGAAGGTATCCCAACTCTTTACAGCACATCTCAGCAGTCAGTTTGCTGTCTTTTTCTCCAGCCCGCAGCCTGGCTGCCTGCCTTGCATGCTGCAGTCTTTGGTAGTCAGGAATCTCTTGTGGGAGGAAAGGAAGAAGGTGTTAGCAGAAAGACCATGGGTATAAAAAGGAAACAAGAACTTTAGCAGAGCATTTGAAAGCACACAGGATGAAAGAAAATGCTATAATCAACTTTGGGAATCCCTCTAAGGAAATAAGGCAGTTTCAGTTCTCTCCAGCTTTCGCACAGGAGGGGGTCTTAATGCTATGTCATCTCCTCCTCATCAAGAGACTGCAGCAAGCTTTGCCTGAGCTGCACAGTGCTTGTATTTCAGGGGACAGTGAGAGAAATGCTGCCTCCCGGGAGGCTTTGTGAAGAACCTGTTCCAGCTGAGCAGACACAAAACAGCCACCATGCAGCTGAGACTGCCCTCATAGAGGTTGCAGCATCACAGCCTTCCCAGGACCTCTGTGGCTCCCCACTTTTGCTCCCAATACAGTCCAGCTTCCTTCTAAGAGCCAAAAACCAGGACAGCACTTAGGCTTCTACCTCCTATTTGAGTACCAAAAGTTGCTGAAGCCTCTTTTGCTCACTTGGGAACAGCAGCCAGCCTTTGGATTTGAGTTCTCACCAATCTGCCTCTAAGAAATACCAGCCAAACACTTCCCCCAGCCTCTCAGGGAATGATGGCCACTTTGGATGCCAGCTTCCTCAGAGGACCACACGACACAAGTTGTGGCAAGCTACAAACAGGATCCCTTCCTTCCACAGCCTGACTGTGCTGGTACATTGAGAGGGATGGGGGAGGACTGTGGAGCCTCTTCCCCACCTTAGACTTGAAAGCAGCAGTGGGAGGTGCTGGGGGGACCATGGAAGGCAAATGCCCTCTGTTATCCTCTGGTGTGCTGCCAAAGGGGTGTGTTATGACAGCAACTCTCAGTCAGTGTGAAGGTGAGTCAGATGGATTTGCCACTTTCCTAGTGGGAATGGTGCCTGCTTTCTTTCCCTCTAGGAGCATTTTGTTCTCACCCAGAGCCAGCATACTGGCATGGCAGCCTGAGACAGATTTTAGCTGCAGGGAAGCCCTTAGCTGAGCAAACCACACCAGCCCCACCATTGCTTTCCCAGAGTGTGCTGTGCACCTGGAATCACCCAGCACATAGCACTGTCACTAGCCAGTGGGGGGACAACCCCAGGGCATCCTTGCCTTGCAGCTGCATCAAGTGTGAATTTGAGGGTCTGTGTGCACAAGCCCCAGGTTCTTTTTTCTTGTTGCATCTCCTCAAGCAATTTTATTTTCTTCTTTTTTTCCCCCAGCATATTTCTTGCTCTCTTTTCCCACAAATTTTGTACTGACCGGCTGGATCCCCTTCAACTGGCAGCACCGCACAGAAGTTTTAGCAAGCACCAGTCGCTGGGGGGGACACACAAATCTAGGCTGAGAGACAGGAAAAGTCAGTTACTACGTTACCCGTGCTAGAAAGAACCATTTGGCTATTTTTTTTTTAACTGAGGCAGCCTGCTGCTACTAAGTATTTTCACTTTGAAGTTGAAAATAACTGTGTCATATTGTACCCTAATCACTGCTTTTACCTTGTGGCCTAGAGATACAGGGCTCAGAGACATAACAGTTCAGCAGCGCCAGACACAATGTTATTGGGACAGCTACAGAGAGGCAGACCCACGCATCAGAGAACAGACAAACCCAGCATGTTTGAATCACCATTAGCTGTAGTGCAGAAACAATCCAGCTTTGGTTCCCAGTGGAGGAGATTGCACCCTCTCACCATCCTTCCCCTGTTATATCTGGATTTTCCTCCCTTGCAGTAGAGCAACAGCAGTCCAAGAATCAACTGGGTACTGAGAGATGGATTCCTAAAACACTGTTATTATGGACTGAGGTACAGTTGCTGGGTTATGCCATCCTTCAAGAGAAAAAGGGCCCCCCTGCCAAAAATACAACTCAACCCAAAGATATAAGGCTGTCTTCCTCCTGTGACAGCTCACATTCAGTTTCATCAGCAAGAAATATTGCAAAGGTATTGCTACTTCCAAATTTATTCATGCTCTCTGAAATGCCTCTTAAAAATGCAGGTAGAGTGTCTGTGCTACCCTGCATAGGGGCTGATTAGCTGTGGATCTGGTTTTACTGCTCTGTAAATAAAGGGGGGGGAATCATATCAGGATAGAAAGCAACCTACCTCAGGTTGAACAGATAAAGAAAAATCCACTGTGTGAAATACCAGAAAAAAAAGAAATTATTAAAAAACAAACAAAAAAGGGAATAAAAGCCGTGACGCTGTCGGAGGTGCCCAGCGCTGGAGTTTGGATGCAGCAGCCCTTCCAGAGAAAGCCCGCATCAGCTCGGCAGAAGCGGCTCTCCCCGGCCCCACCGCCCTGCTCCCACCTGCCGCGGCCAAGGACCATCCCCTCCTGGGCGCAGCCAGAAGGTCGTTCTGCCGCTGTGAGTCAGCATTTACTGCGAATTTTCCACTTCTGATACCCCGAAATTAGCTAGAAAAGAGCACCCCCATGTTCGACCAACACCATTAAAAAATGAATTAATTGACTGCATGGCACCCAACGCGCCTTGCGGGTCTGCCGCGGAGAGAGTGGCCCTTGTGGACACTCCGAGTGAACGAGTGACGGAGACGAAGGGGTGGTTAAAGCCACAGACGGGGGAATTATGCGGGGGGGAGACGACGGGGCACCTCCATCCCGGCCGGGCCGGGACCGCGCACGCCCCGCGCAGCCCCCAGCCCTGCCCGCCGCATTTCGGCAGCCCCCGAGAGCAGGGCCCCTGCCGGGCAGGGCGGGGGGAGAAAGGAGGGTCAATGTTTGCACCACCACCACCACCCCCACCCCCAACCTCCCCTCCACGTGCAGCCGGGGCTACCGCACTGCCACCCGGCCAGAGGCCTCGGCGGCCCTGCTCTCTCCGCCGGCTCGTCCCTCCCCAGGCCGCACAGTCCGCCGCCGGAACGGCGAGCCTTCCCGGTCCTGCCGACTCCACCGGCACGGCCCGGCAGGTCCCGAGGCAGCGCACGTGGCGGAGCGGCCGCGCTGACCGGCTGCGCTGCCATGTGGCCGCCGCGCCCGGCGGAGGGAGGCTGCGCCGAGGGGAACCCTCTCCTTCCCCCCGGGGCTCCCCGGAGCCCGCCGCGAAGCCCCGCACCTTGCCGCTGGCTGTGCCACCGCTGACCCCAATGAGGAAGGGCTCGCCGCCGCTGGGCTGCCCGTGGTCCTCCAGCCTCTGCTCGCTGTCCCCCGCCATCCTCCCCTGCTAGTAGCAGCAGCGCCACCACCTCCGCCTTCACTCCCCGTGCAGGGCTGGATGTATCTGATGAGTCAAGGGCCTTCCTCCCCGACTGGTTCACATCCCTGCGCTACGGCGCCCTGCCAGGTGCCTGCCGCAGCTGCACATGCTCCGGCCCAGCCTGCTGGCGGTCGGTACGACACGACGTAATACCGCACAGTGCGGTTCGGTGGCCACATGGTCCCACACCTCGCCGCCGCCCTCCTTCGCCAGGGGACAAAGGCGGTGCGGCCGCCTGATGCACTGGCCCTCGTTCGCTCTCCCTGCCGGCTTGGTTTGTCCCTACACCCGATGACTCCTCCTGCCCGCTCACCATCACCCTCCAGTGAGCACTGGGACCACACCAAAGTGGTCCTTAGCAGCACACCCATTATATGTCCCCCCTCTGGCTTCTCCTACCCCCTATGGGCCCTGGTCCTGTGAACACTTAGGAATGCTTATTAAGGACTCAAACCAAGAGTAAAAATTATGCTTATGTTTTGGCAAATTGGACCCATCTGGGAGGAGCTGCCAGTGCTCTGGAGGCCGGGATTCAAAGTCAAATGCTCTCAGTGAAATGGAAAAAGGTTCAGCAAAATGAAGGGTGCAAGTCCAATGGTCAAGTGTGATGTACTGTACTTAGGTTGGAGTAAGCATCTTGAAAATACAAGATGGAAACCTGCTGGCTACGCAGCCCTTTTACAGATAAAGATCTGGGAGTACAGTGGATGAAAGAGTCAGTGCTGTGCTGTTGTGAAAATGGCAAACATCCCACAGGAACATATAAATGTAGTCAGGGACCATGTTTTGGGAAAGGCGAGGCCTTACAGACAGGCTTCAGCAGGGTCTTGGGAACAGCTTGGGATCTGGCTTTGCAGAAGGACCACAGGAACTCTTCCAATCTGGGGAAGAGATGGTGGCAGGTACAGGGCATCTGTTTCTAAATACATGAAAGGCTGCCATATGCAGGAAGGGAATACATTTCAGTTATCCATGGGGATTTGAACAAAATGTTGCCAGCTCAAATTGCAACAAGGGCAATTTGGGATAGATATTCAGGGATGTTTTCTAAGTGTGAGAATGGCTGAGTCTTAGAATCTGTTTCTGAGGAACTGTGAGGACTCCACTGAGAGGCGCCAGAAGAACTTTCTGATTAGAAAGTTTTTAGTAGAGTTGATCCTGGGTTGGGGCAGGAGATAGTCTAAGCAACACCCTAAGGTTCCTCGCTTCATGGGATCATCAGTTTCAGTGAGGTTTTTAACTTCCCGCTTTAATACAGTGAAACAGGTGTGGAAATATTTGTCAGACAGTGCCACATCCTAGCCCTCATCACACAGGATGTGAGAGAGCACCTCTAGGAAAGGCGTGATCCCTCTCTGACCACTGCTCCCAGTTCCCCTCCAACTGCACCCCTGGGGACTGCAGCTTGTGGTATAGCTTATGGCACTGCATGCGTCTGGTGGCAGGGAAGGAAGTGCCTCATGTGGACAAGAACTTTCTGTGGGGATGAATTCCAGTGGATTCCCACAACTCCATGCCAGTTTCCAAGCACTGACCGTGGGCACAGCTCCTGTGCATGCCATTGCATACAGAAGCTATTCACATCTCTTCTTTCTTACCCCCACAGCAACAAACCAATGTCTGAATGGCAAAACCCCCTCAGCGCCTGGTGACCTCCAGGTTACTTGGTTCTCACATGCCTATGCTCGCTGCTGCCAACCTCTCTGCTGCCCTGCTTGGAGATAAGATCAAAACCTCTGCTGTGCTGAAGCTGTTTCAGACTGTGCTGTCCACCCAGTCTCAGAGCTGAGCATCTCTGTAGGATGGCCATCGTGGCATTTCTTTTCCGGTTCCCCTTCTAAACCAGTTGCTTGACACCTGGCAGGAGCGCACACACTTGTATAGGGAAGGATAAGTAATGCCTCTTGATGGGCCCTGAAGGGGTATAGTCAAGGCTTATTTATACAGAACACAAGGAGAACTTGCAAAGATCACATCAGTGGCTCTTTCAAAACCAGGCCAGGGCTGTAAACTGGAAGGGAATCAAATCCAAGTCCCAGCCAGTTTTGGATGGCATCTTTCCTCAAAACCTATCTGAGAATTTTACACTCTTCTTCCTAGCTGTCAGCCACTAATATACTGTGAAAAACAACTTAATCTTTTGTTAGCTATAGGCTGAAGACTTCGATATATGAAATCTGTATGGACATGACTCCTTCTAGTCTGGTTTTGAGGTTACCTCAATAAATTCTACCTCCTCTGTATCTAGAATGTTTGTAGACTGCCCTGGCCCCTAACTCATACGTCGAGAGCTATGTATTGTGCATGTGCTTTCCTTTTCCTCATATCCCAGGCTTGTTAAATCGAATCAAACTGCACCCGACTCTTCATCCGTCTGTCACACATTGATCAAAGCATAGAATGCTGTTTTAAAAAGGAAATGCCATTGAGAGCACTATGCCTTCTGTTGTCAAAAAAAAAAAAAAAAGGGGGGGGGGGGAAGGAACCTGATGTGATTCAAAATGACAGGATGAAGGCACAAAGAGCCCGTGTCACCTCTACCTCCAGTTCAAAGCACACAAACTAGAGAGGAAAGAGGTACATGTCACTGACTGTCTCCTCCTGGCCTGGTTTCTGCCACACTGTTCTGTGAAAGACCATGTTCAGTGTTGATAACTATTGTGTGAATCATTTACCATAGTGGTATAAGAGAAAATATTTCCAAAGTTTTCTAGGGGGACATAGTCAAATATTCTATGAAATACTGCCTTCCTTTATATGGATACATCTCACAGGCAGGAAAGCCAGCAAGCTCTAAAGAGAGGGAGAGGGGGCAGAAGATGGCATACAGCACAGCCGAGTGCATGAGGTGGTGCACCGCAAGATACAAAATATTATCATGGGTCCTGCCACATCATCAGTTGTTCATATCTTCCTGCTGCATGCACTAAACTGAAATAGAAACTGAAAAGGGGGAATGTCTTTAAGCTGAAAGAGGGTAGATTTAGACTAGATACAAGGAAGAAATTCTTCACTTTGAGGGTGGTGAGACACTGGCACAGGTTTCCCAGAGAAGCTGGGGATGCCCCATTCCTGGAAGTGTTCAAGGCCAGGTTGGACAGAGCCTTGGGCAACCTGGTCTAGTGGAAGGTGACCCTGCTCATGGCAGGGGGGTTGGAACTAGATGATCTTAAGGTCCCTCCCAACTCAAACCATTCTATGATGATTCTATAACCATCCTTAATTTCGCCCTGTCTCCCTGACTCCCACTGGACTTGTGTTGCATATGACCAGATTCTGCTTTCAGTTCTCCCCCCGTGCTGCAGGAAATCCCCAGGGCCAGGAGGCAGTGCCAGAATTTTCTTGTGGCACAGAGGGTGCTTAGCTGCCACTTTCGTGATGGCCTGACTCCTTGCACAACCACCTGCACACATGGCTTTTGTGCTTCCTTGTATGCAAGTCTCACCAGGGTTTGCTTGCTGTCTCATCTCACATCCTCACTTATTACTTGATGCTGCTTTCTCTGAACTGTTTTGTCACCCTCTTTCTGAATGGAGTGCTTAATATACAACGGCAGGGCTTTTTACCTTCCTTATTTTCCACGCAGCTTTGCATACCTGCGCCACTCTTCATTGACAGCAAACT